>LBNU01006749.1:35541-71543 GCA_014162995.1 Artemisia annua | reverse complement strand
TGAATTTTAAAAACGACTTTGTTTTAAAGTTATTTACTATACTTGTACTATGTGACTCATGTATAGCACCCCATGTCCCTTTCCGCTGCGATCCTAAAATGGGGGGGTTATATGATTGAATGTCTCATCGATGTTAGGCTTAAGAAAACTAGCCAACCTCCTTTATGGTAACGTGCTTGAACGTCTTAAGAAACATGTAACCAATGCGTACTAGGTTATTAAGGTAGTATTTAATGCATAAGCCACTGTTTATAATCCCTATGATTGGGTGCTTAACGCATCATTGTAGGAGGAGATAAGAGCTTATAGGATTGGGGAAGTACGTACGCCACCTCATGAATGTTTAAAGGAATACACCCGTCAATTAAAACAAGGTTTACAGTCAATAGGTAGAATTGGATAGCTAGCAAGGAGTAATACATCATAGGTATACATGCTTCACTTTTCTTGTAGAACCTTAATTTACTTTTCTTGCACATTAGTTTAATTAGTAGCTCTTGGGGTAGTTGACTAGCAACTAATTCCACCCACTCTTCCAATACCCGAAATTTTACTTGCTTTCCATAAAACATAAAAATACAAAAAGAATCATCCCTCATCTCTAGACCTAGTAGATAAATTTCAATCCTAACGAACACTATTCTTTGAGTTGAACGATCAATCCCCCGTACTTACCACTTCACTATACTACATCGGTCAGGTACACTGCCTGGTGGGGTTGTAAGCCTCTTGAGATCCCTCGAGAGGTAATACCTGTTGTAAGGTCGCAAAACCACGCATCAAGTTTTTGGCGCCGCTGCCGGGGAGTAGTTATGGCTTAGGTTGAAATTTTATTTTATTGGGTCTACTCATTAGATTCCTATCTAGTGAGATTTTTATTTTTCTTTTTATTAGCTTTCCCGTAGTCTATGTTTTCTATGTGTCTTTGTTCGTAGAAACCTTTCCATTGACTGTTCCGTTCACCATTATGGAGTACGCGAATCCACTATACTATCAACCACGAAACCCATTCGCCCCTAATGACATCTTGATGTTCAACCAATATCAAGATGAACCCATATATGATGCATGGACTCGTTTTAAAAATTTACTCCGAATAGTCCCTCATCATAGCTTCGATTTAGCATCCCTAACCCAAATCTTTTACTGTCGTGTCGAACAATGTGACCAAAGGTGCATTGAGGATTTTTCCAATGGGGACCTTAGGGAATTAAATGCTGAAGAAGCATGGGATGCCATAGAAGATTGTGCCCAATATTACTATAGAGTAGACAACCTAACGAACGTTAGTGCAAGTCAATTGACCACAAATTTCAAGGGTCATGAAACAAGTTTATTTGGGGATGAATATGCTAATGTTGAGATACCTAAGTGGATGTCGCCTAACATCATTGTACAAAACGAACACATAGGTAATCTAGATACAAAGGAGGATGAGGTGGATAATCCAAGCCCACAAAGTACCCCACAAGTCCTACCATCATTTGAGGCACCCACACCGCCCGGACTTACCCGGAAGAAGTAGAAGAGACTTTAGGAATCCCAATGGAGGTAGAACCCTTGGACCAAGCACCACTAGAGGATACAGGTTTGAATACTTATAGTGATAACCTTACTCTCAGTTCTAGGGAATTTCCTAATGTTGATGAACAGGAACCTCAATCTTTACACAACTTTCCATCCTTAGATATATTTATAGGAGACAAAAGAGGAACTGACCCACCCATCAACCCTTATTATCCGGGTAGTTTTAGGATGAAGGAAGCCATTCACTCACCCCCTTCACCTCACGTGGCATATTTCCACCCTAAGGGTGTGTATCGCTACTTCCACCCGCACTTAATCATAAGTATAGGGAAAACCTCCCCTATTTCCACTAAATAAGGGTAGAGTCAGGCTCGTGACTCGAACAAAAACAAGCGCTTATTGGGAGGCAATCCAAGCTTTATTTGCTTTATTTGTTTTGTTTGTTTGTTTTTATTTCCGTATGTGTGTTTTATTTTTATTGTTATTGGTTCATGTTTCAAATTAAATTGTGAAAATGCTTTATTTTGTTTTTAACTTCGTCTTAACTACATATAAAGGTATTTTGCAAAAGATAAGCGTAAGGGAAATCTAAATCTGTTTTAAAGAACAAGATTGAACATGAATCATAACAATATTAAATTAGCATACATATTAGTGTTTGTTCGAGTCAAATGCTTGTATCGAGTCACAATGAATGTTTTACAGAATTTCTAGGAATTAAAACTTCCAGTATTATGTAAACATTCATTTTGCAAGTATTATATCTTTAATTGTTTTATTTCTAAGTCTGGAATTACATTTAGCTGCGAGTTGTCTTTGTTCGGTTTGATGCTTTGGTTGTCGTGTTTGTTTTCTCAGGATTACAAGTTAAATTGGAAAAGAAGATGTACATGCAACTCATCAAGAGAATGATTATATTTCTAGAGTAAACCTTATCGTGTTCATTCTCTTGGAGGGACATTCAGCTATATTATCACATCATCCATACCGAGCGAATCATGGGAGTATTAGTTTCTTTCATTCTAATTTATTTTACTTTTACATCTTTTATTTAGAACATTGGGGACAATGTTCGGTTTAAGTGTAGGGAGGGTAAATTAGGATGACTTAGAAATTACAACTTCGCTTGATTTTTGTTTTGTTTAATAGTGAATGTGTAATAAAGCCCAAAAAAATATTGGTTAGGGCAATTTTAGCACCAAATTTAATTTTTTTACAACATATAGGAGTGAAACTTTGGTTTTAATAAGCGTCTCATGGATAGGGAATTGTATGACTAGCACAAAAACCAAACCACTCAAAAATTTCCACCCCAAATATGTGAGGTTCGCCTTTAGATCTTTAGGAAAAAGCATTCATTGTTGGTGCTTATGAGTGTACCGGTAGTTTATAGATTCTAGAACTTGCATTTGTGATGCATACCGAGACCGCTAGTGAGACTACATTCGTGTAGTTAGGATTGACTACGTGATAAGAGGCATTAGGATTAACCCATTGTCTTACACCCGTGTTTTTGTTATAATTACTTTGGCTGCATTGGTCAAGTAATTCTCCCACACCTTTGCGTTGTACCCATTTTTGGTACACGATACCCCTAGTACACCCCTCCGAGCCTATCTTTTCGTTTCGAGCTTTGAGCATCTTACTAAATGTGAGAATTTGTTACACCCCACTTAAATGTACACCCAAATCGCCTTAGCCTACCTTGTATGCACTCATTTTAGTGCATTATTGTGACAACATTTGTGTTACACCCTTAGTTAATTATCTAATCGATTACATGGTTGCTAAGTTGAGTCATAACTTGTACATATTGTTTTGGGACGATTGGGACTCATGGGTGAAATACTAGTGTAATGGAGTAATGGGAAAGAACATCAATTATAACCCCCATATGTGCGTTAATATTTAAAGTAATCCAAGTGTCTTGATTTTCTTGATTCGAGTCATTAGAATAGTTATGTGTAAAGTATATAAAAGTTCAAGTGTAGGGAGGAAACGAGCTCCCTTTGATGTATTTTTTTGGATGGTAGAGTAAAAGTGTATGTAAAAAGAAAAAAAAAAAAAATGTTTCAAAAAAANAAAACATATGGGCTACCATTCATTTTTTTTATTTTATTGTTTAAGTCGAAATAGCGTCTTGGAAAAAATACAAAAAGAGAGTCGTAGTAGTTTAAGTTGAGTCGAGTCTTGGCTTAGCAACGCCTCAGTGTACATGTAATTGACCAAGACGATTGACTTGCCACCAGTAAACTATCCTTTATCCAAAAAAACCGTGTTTTCCATACCCTACACCTCACGTTATAACCCTTTGTAAAGTCCTCTTTGATAGTTTATCCTAGGTGCTTACGCCATAAGTGGTGGAGGCGTGATCCTTTCCCAAGCCTATGGTAATCTATTTTCTATGACAGGTAATGAGTGATATTTCTCAGTTTCCAATTATGATATATAAATTTTCAACACCCGAGAGATGAGAGTATCCAAACACTTAATGTGAGGTGCTAGTGTATAATTTCCGTGCTTATTCTGACTAAGGTGGAATGATCATTTGTTGTAATTACTTTTATATTCATGTTAAATGAACCCTAACCTATATTTTGATTGGTGGAAAAGCTCATTTACTTGATGACAAGCAAATCCCAAGGGTAGGGATATTTGATACGACGAAAAGTGAACCTGTTTTAGGGGTCATTTAAGCCCTAAATCGTATTTATTTGATCAAATATTGCCTTAAATCGTTTCTTTTCTCATTTTAGGTACTTGGGACGTGATTTCTGAAATATGAAGCATTTTGGAGCTTTTTGGACGTATTTATGCTCAAGAACGAATAAACCAACAAAGCCATGAAAAAAGGTCAGGAAACACAACCTGACAGCGTCATGCCTTAAAATCTGACGCCGTCACACGAAGATCATGGAGTTGGAAAATTCCTAACGTGACGCTCCAGAGAACTTTTGAGGAAGTTACACCTGACGGCGTCAGGTGTATTTGGAAGTAGGTCGTCTAGCCTTAAGCTAACAAGAGACGTCTCAGAAGACTTTTGAAGGTGACGGCATCAGGATTCAACCTGACGGCGTCAGATGATATAGAGTGACGACGTCAGAAAGAAGGCTTGCACGAGAAGAAACAAAAGTGGAACCATCACAAGTTAAACAAGACAATCACAACTTGCGCACGGAGTAGCTGTTACTGTTTTGGCCATAAAATCTTCATTCGAACTCGAATTTGGGTGGTTCAAAAGCCCATGCGAAGAAGACGAAAAAATCTTCGATTTGGTGAAAACAATGGGCTGACGCCATCACTTGTTAGGGCTGACGCCGTCACCCTTTGCCGACAGTAAAGTTACCTATAAATAGAACATTATAACTTCATTATTTGGAAGCCCCAAAACCCTAAGTCCGATTCTAGGGTTAGGGTAGGTGTTTTTCCAGCAACATAGAGGTTCCGAATCACTCCATAAACATCTTTTAATGGTTTGTTTATTGATTCAATCTTATGTTATGTCTTCAATTATCATTATTGTTGATTGCTCTTCATTAATTATGCTTTGCTAAATCACCTTGTGTCTACTTATGATTGTGTGAAACTTGTGTATAATTAATTAGATCTTATTGATTTCGTGTTGTTGTTTGTGTCAATCTCCATCAATGAGGGCTTGTTGATTTGTGTGTCTAACTCTATCAATTAAGGCGTGACAACTTCAATAGATCTAGTTGGTTTAGTTTATAATTCTTGTTTCCTATTGATTCTTGTTTTGATTGAATGTCTCATCGATGTTAGGCTTAAGAAAACTGGCCAACCTCCTTTATGGTAACGTGCTTGAACATCTTAAGAAACATGTAACCAATGCGTACTAGGTTATTAAGGTAGTATTTAATGCATAAGCCACTATTTATAATCCATATGATTGGGTGCTTAACGCATCATTGTAGGAGGAGATAAGAGCTTATATGATTGGGGAAGTACGTATGCCACCCCATGAATGTTTAATGGAATATACCCGTCAATTAAAACAAGGTTTACAGTCAATAGGTAGAATTGGATAGCTAGCAAGGAGTAATACATCATAGGTATACATGCTTCACTTTTCTTGTAGAACCTTAATTTACTTTTCTTGCACATTAGTTTAATTAGTAGCTCTTGGGGTAGTTGACTAGCAACTAATTCCACCCACTCTTCCAATACCCGAAATTTTACTTGCTTTCCATAAAACATAAAAATACAAAAAGAATCATCCCTCATCTCTAGACCTAGTAGATAAATTTCAATCCTAACGAACACTATTCTTTGAGTTGAACGATCAATCCCCCGTACTTACCACTTCACTATACTACATCGGTCAGGTACACTGCCTGGTGGGGTTGTAAGCCTCTTGAGATCCCTCGAGAGGTAAAACCTGTTGTAAGATCGCAAAACCACGCATCATATGCCTACATGTAAAAGCATGTCAAAGTAAACTCATGTGAAGCAAATGAAATATATCATTATTTGTGCAAGAGTCTCAAAGTTGGCTAAATAAATTATTCTTCTAGAATGAGCAATTAATGCTCAAGTTGCTCCAATTGCTCAAATTGCACAAGTTGAAACATTTGGATAAGAAATATTTGGATAGAATGCAGGCGTAGTGTGTATGACAAAGAATATGGCAGCGAATATATTCGAGTGTAAGAGTTCTTATCCAATCTCAAACTGTGATTCATTGCTCGCCTATAAAAGGAGGGCAGGTAAGTTACCAACACACACAACAAAAATAAATATAATAACTTTATTCTCTCTATATAGTAAATGCAATAAATATATCATCATCTGACTTGAGCGTCGGAGCTTAATCCCAGGGTAAAACCCCGGGATAAGTTCTAACGCGGTTTTTCTTTCTTGAGTGATACAGATTTACAGGTTCGCTCATTCGACATCACTGATGCAGGTTTTACCGATCAGGTTTTAATATTTATAAAGTGTCTCATTTACCTAAGGTCTACCTAATGCACTAACGGGCAGTGTACCCGGTTGTGTATGGTATAGCTAGTTGGTAAAGCCGAGGTCGTCCCAAGAGCTAAGTGTGTGGAGTCAATCTAAGTTTAGTGTCACGTGTAAAAGGGGGTTTTATAAGTTGAAAGATTAATTAACTAGAAATGTAAATAACCAAACAAGTAAATAAAATAGAAGAAGATCAGTAAAGAGAGATAGTGCTAACCTAATTACTACTCTTGTTATTATTATGATTAATTTTCTATAAGTGCATCCTATCATATCGTCTGGGGGTTACATTCATTTAGGATCAGAGGGTTAAATCACCTAAATCTATCTTACACCTTGTCCTATCCACGACTATAGTAAAGCCGAGGGTTCATTGGGCGGCGTGAACCTACAAAGATGTAAGAGTCATTAAGTACCTCTACTAACATGGACAAGTCTAGCACGATGCGGAATGGTCAGATCTTACACCCCATATAATTCCTTTAAGCATATCGCATTGGTAGGTGGTCCTAGGGTTAATATGCACATGTATGGTGATATTGCTATCACCAAGTCACATCCCTATCGGCTTGCTTCCTAGGGTTAATTCCACAAGCCTCTAAGGAACAACCAAAGCTCAACACTACGGGAACTAGAGTGTCCTAAGACTCGCCATGAAAGTATATAAACAATAGACAATAAATGCGTAGAAAACTAAATCACAACAATAACAATATCATAACTAGGCTAACACCAAGAGGTGTTTTGCCACTAATATTCATATTTGTAGTAAAACAGTGTCTGATTAATACAAATGTAAACATGAATCGAATACAAGACAAAGGAATTGATAAACTTATGATTGGTGTGAGAATCCTCCCTTGGAAAAGACTTCTATGAGGCTAGAACATCGTTCCTCCTACTCCCTGAGTTTCTCCCAACTTCTATGTGGTGAAAAGTGAATGAATAAACTCGGAATTAGGGCTGGTATTTATAGGCTCGACTTTGCTACGGCGTAGCTGATTGAGTTGCTACGCTGTAGCCTTTGTAAATCTGGACTACGCCGTAGCTTGATCAAGTGCTACGGGCGTATTTTCTTCATTGGATGCTTCTACGGCGTAGTTGTTAGGGTTGCTACGCCGTAAATTCTTCTTTGGCCTTGTCAGTTCTTCACTGCCTCAAATTGGGTTCTACGCCGTAGGTGAGAGTTGCTACTCCGTAGTGCCCTTTAGTGGATTTCAACGTCGTAGCCATAGAGTGAGCTACGTCGTAGTCTTCATAAATCTTTGCTACGGCGTAGGTAGATGAACCTCTACGCCATAGTTTGTGCAGAATCTATATTTTCCACGTATTTGCTCTTAAGTCCTTCCATTTCTGCGTATGTTCGTTCTTTTACTCATCTTTATCCTGAAATGAAAATAGGAAGAAATAAGAGTATATATTCTTCGTATGAATAGAAAAGATGAGCAATTTAGGGGAAAATTAACACTTAAATCATGGGTAAATTTGACGTCATCAAATATCCCCCCACTTGAACTTTACTTGCCCTCAAGTAGACCTTATTAGAATAATTTTAAAAAGATATTCCCCAACAAACTAGAGAATATGAGTCTAAAAACTTCCCATGCTAGAATATATCAAAGCCGAACACCTCACGAAACTGGAACAAACTCTCATCTCTCTCTCTCTCCTAATCTAAGTGTTAATTTCGGGGTGATCACTCAACGCACACTCATAGAATGTATTTCTATCATAGGCTTGGAAGTTACATAAATCTCTACCACTGGAGCTAAAGTCGAAACAATTTTTTAAAGGCAATATTGGCTTGTGGGTGTAGTGTTGTTACTAACATAATACGGCAAAGGCGACAAAGGCAATGGTACATGACCGGAACGTCGGGCAAGACACCAATGACTGCTTAAATCCTTCACCTAAGCATGATTCACAACTAAAGGGTATGATAAGACATGGGATGCACAATAATGGTGTAAAATGAAAACGAAAGCAAATAGTCTTGATGGGCAAGAATTGTTCATCCAAAGTCCAAGCTTCAAAACGCAAGAATTGGATCATGTAACAAGTGTGTGCCATTAGAGGACGTCATGATGGACACCTCACTTGGTCTTCATGTTGGTGTTTAAGAACCAACAACTTCATTCTTCAAATATGACCGAAGTGGCCTCTTCGATACTAATTCCTTCAAAGCTCATATTACGGTGATGTACAAGGTTGCACCAAAGATAACATATCTACATACGGAAATTCAAATTTTTTTTCATAACTATTACAATAAATAAATAAATATATCCCCCCCCCCCACTTGGGATGAACAATACATGTACAATAGAGGGTTTTCTCATGATCTTCAATGATTTGTCTTCAATGTAGATGTGATTCTTGAATCTCTTAACTTGAACCTCAAACTAGAACAAGTGGCAACTTCCCAACCATAAACTAAGACTACATGGTAGGCTAATGTTTATAGCTGTATCGAAACAATAATATGGGTAAGAAACGAAATGATAGGCTTAGAAGGGTGTATCTAGGGGTATCTTGCACTAAAGGAGAGTGCAACAAAGGCTTTAACATGGGGGTTATATAGTCAATGTGACTAATCGATAAACACACACTTAAAGGTTATTTGGGTGATAATCATAAAATATTGCCTTCTTAAAAAGTTTCTTCCAAATGTATCAAGAAATCTCAATACAATACTTGTCTATGGTCTCAAAATAATGTAAAAGCCAAGTTCTAAAGTTTACAAACTACCGGCACACTCATAATTTTGGTGGATTTGGGGTAAAACAGGGGAAACTGAAATAGGCTAAACCTCACCATGGTATTAAGGGTTAATGTGCTCGGCTAAGGTCTATTCTAGTTAGGTTCGGAAAAACATGTCAAAAGTTTTAAAGGTGACATAAATTTTCAAAATAAACTAGAAAAATGGGGCAATATAAAGTTCAAGTAAATAATTCTACTCCCGTCCCCCCACTTGAGTTGTACAAAGTCCCCTTTGAACATAAAATAAATAATAAGAGGAAAAGTAGAATTAGAACGAGAACTTCCCTGTAATTTGCTCTTGAAAATGATAGAAGGATCATGTTGAAAAACATGCCTTCGCTTTGCCTAATGAGCAAACTTCAATTCCCTGAAATCACACAACTACCAAAAGCATAAAACCTAAAAAATAAAAATAAAAATAAAAACCTAACTCACTTTCGTAGGAATCACGGTTGCATTTAGCATATGCATCAAGCCTTTTAAATCACTCAGTGTCCCAAGTGGACGAGTGAAGTCTCGTGAGGGTTTACAGGGAACACACCCACAAAGTTTATTTAAAAACTAATACAAGTTTAAGTAATGATTTGTAAAAAATAAAAAGCTTTTAAAGTTCAGAAGGTAGCTACGGCGTAGCTGAAATGGGTTGCTATGCCGTAGTTGCTAAAAATTTCCAGAACGACACCTGAGAGTTGCTACGGCTTAGTCATGGCAGGAGCTACGCCGTAGCTTAGTCCTGGGGGATTTTTCTTGGTGCAAAAGTCCAAAAATTAGTTCCCCAACGCAAAGCTTCTTCTAGTACCTGCAAATTATTAATACAAAACATAACAAACCAAAAAAATAAAGGAAAATAAAAGGAAAAGGTTAATTCGGGTTGTCTCCCGAAAGAGCACTTTTGTTTATTATCGAGTCTTTAAGTTAGACTCACTGCCACGCTCTTCAAGTTGGTGCCAGGGCATGCTTGCCCTTTTCCTTGTTCCAAGAAGTTGGTGAGTGGTCCCAAACGTTAGGAGCTATATATTGTGTCATGCTAAGCCGATCCTCAACTAAGAAATTAGCCTTGAACCATTCGTCATGATATTGCATCTCCAGTTGCTTGTTTAGTTGTCTTTCTCCGAACTTTACCTTAATCCAATTTTGGAATGATATCCCATGGCAGCCTACTTGATTTCTCTTGTTNTATATATTGTGTCATGCTAAGCCGATCCTCAACTAAGAAATTAGCCTTGAACCATTCGTCATGATATTGCATCTCCAGTTGCTTGTTTAGTTGTCTTTCTCCGAACTTTACCTTAATCCAATTTTGGAATGATATCCCATGGCAGCCTACTTGATTTCTCTTGTTTGCATTAAAACATGCCCATTCTCTACGTTTGGCTAGATTGATTTCGGGTATCCTTCCTCCATCACATTCTTCTTTGCAAGGATCACACGTTGGCCAAGGTTGGGTTGTTCCTGTATATGTCATCATGGCTGGTATACAATAGTGAACCGTCCATTCCACCGTTTCGTTCAAATTCGAGTTCATTAAATGGACTTGAAACCATGTTTTATTAATGATCCGCTCATCTTCAAAACACCACCAAACCTTAGCTTCCTTCTTTAATCTCCTAATCCGAAACATTCCCCCTCCATTACAATATTTGACAAGGGGGTCACAAGTAGGAAGAGTTATTTTTAACCCGTTGACTATAGTTGTTGAAGGTTCGCAACAATGAAGTTTTGCTACAACAGTCACCGGTCCTCCTTCATCATCCCTTGTTTCTAATATTTCATCTTCTTCATCAGTGTCATCCCAAAAAGATTCGCCATCCGGATATGAGTTAACCTCTTGCTCATACTTAGAGCACAATGGGGTTGTATTGGAGAACACATCATCGGAGATTTGAAGTATCGGGGAGATTTCTTCTCTTATTTGATCAGCTTTGCAAGAACTAGCTTCTTCCTTATTCAAAATCGAGGAGACCATATTCATATTAAACACAATCCTCTCATCGTATAATCCAAATTATATTTATTTCTTAAACACATCTATTTTGGTGTGTGCGGTAGCGAGGAAGGGTCTTCCTAAAATTAGGTCTTCTTTGGGAGTGTTAGCCATGTCAATAACTACAAAGTCCGCAGGGAATAAAAATTTGTTGACCTTAAGGATGACATTGTCTACTATCCCGATAGGGCTTGTTTTAGTTGTGTCAGCCATTTCGGCCATCAAACTAATTTTCCTGAGGCTTGTTAGCTTAACGGATAGGAATAAAGATAATGGCATAACGCTGATACTGTAGAACACCAAAATAATCTATAACATGTATGGTATTAGTTTATGTGGATCGAATAGTAGAAGAGGAAAGAAAGAAAGAATGAAAGAAAGAAGATAAGAGTTTTAGAGAGAGAAAGAGAGAGAGAATGGAACCTAGAGAGAGAAAGTGAAACCAAAAAAAAGAAAATAGATTGAGGAGGTTCACCCTCTCCAAGGATGGAGAGGGTATATATGTACATGGGTTTTTGCCACTAGGGCGTGCCACTTGGGCTGCGAATCAGGTATACAGTGGGTAAAGACCCGTCCTTCTTCCGCGAACTAATCTACTTCTAAACTACGTTTAACTAACTAATGTAACTACTGCGAGCTAAACAATGCTTAATCATATCTGGGGTGACCAAATCTTTCTTATACAAAAAACATATTCCTAACAATCTCCCCCTAAGGGAGGTCACCCCATTAGATCTTAATTCTTGAATTCTTGCATTGAGATCTTTGTAGATTCTTTTGTAGCTCGTAGTTGTTGATTCTTCATTGATAATCAACTCAAGATAACTTTCTTGATGTATAGGATGATCTTTGACTTTGCTCTTTGCTCTTCATCCAAATAATTAGCTTCAAGTCATCTTTGAGTGAATGTGTCTCTTCGTGATGTTGTGATTGTCTTTGTGTCGTCATGCTTACACTTTTCTTGATCATGATCTTCTGCATCAGAGTTGTGGAAGCATAGTCGAAGCCCATTCCTTGATCATGATATCTTGAGTTATGGTGTTGAAGTGTAAGCATGAGATGATGAATCTGCATCTTTTCAGCAATCGGCATCAATCGTCAACTTCTTTGTCTTTGGAGTGATTACGCCTTTCCAACATGCTCATACATTGTTGTTGAATAGATCTTCCCGGTTGAACAGTTCTAACGTCTCCTTTTAGATGTTGGTATGAGCATGTGGAACTAGAGTGATAGTGGTGATCATGGTAAGTATGGTATGTTGAGCTGCATAAAACTTGGTTAGTAATAAACATAACGGCACTTACAAGTTTGGACTTCGAGATTTTCAATAGCATAGTGTGAAGACTTTCTCTAATCCTTACCAAGGCCGTTCCTAATCGGATGCCCCCGAAAGGGTTTTCCCTGACATACCGAAGTACACCAACGATTAGGTGAGTCGCTGGAGATCACCCCACGACTCTAGACCTTTTGGAACACCACCGTACACACTAAGCGTAACCCACAAGTGATTACCGAAGTGACCTGCTGTCAGGGCTGTTTGATGTTGACCCTGGCAGGAGTTTCCACTCAATCATTGGGAAATACTTAGGTATACTCCCTCATAAATGTTCTTGGCAGATTGCTAAGATCTACGTAGGACTCAAAATTTTACAGCTGGTGTCCTTAATGTTGAACCACCAGTGTATAAGTATCAAGTGTTCTTATGAGATCTTTTGATGCATCTCTTGGCTCTAGACTCGATAAGTGCACACTGGTTATCCTATGCGGAGACTAGGGAGGGGTCTCCTGTTTCAATATCAACTCGCTCTAAGAGACAAGTCGATAGTTTACACCGGTTCCCCGTGAGAATGAAACAAGCTCTTTTAAGAGAACTTGAGTGGCTGGAAGGTTTAGTGCAGTGCGTCACTGGGTCCATGACGTCTTTATCTTCAATACCGATGTCACCTTAGTAACAATCAGTAGCATATGAGTTGAACCCGTTGTCTGCCCTAAGGTTGAATAATTGGAGGGCTATTTCTTTTCACCCTTTCTCATTTCATTTCTTTTTAATTCTCCAACCCCTTCAGTGCTTACCGAGACTTCATTACTAGAACCTTGTTGGGTTTGTTCCAGTCCTAGCTCAATCTCAGTCGGCACTATTCCCTTTCTCACTTTTCTCCTTTTTTCAATCATTCCTAAGGACTTCTAATCTATCTATTGGATTGTCCCTGGGAAGATCCCTCCGGTTCTGGTGGATCATGGGAACATATACCTAACCTTACCATCCTTATAACTCCGTGCTTTTAAAGTAAATTGGTCGGTCTTTTGGTATCTTTCCACAATCGTCACATAACCAAATCATTGAAAATTCTCTCAAAGTGTTTATGATTTAAGAAACACATTTTGTTAACACTTTGAGAGTTTTATCATTTTTCCAAATGCTCCCCCTCAACATGTTCTCATAGGAGAAGAAAGAAATTTGCACATGTCGGGGTGAGTTGCACTTATTTGAATTGATCGGCTCTTAATAGACATATACCCGAGGGACACGTTTACGTTGCTTAGTTAAAGGGTTCCATTATCAGCTTTTAGGTGATAACTAGCCCTAATAACTAACTTGAAGTTGTTAACATTCCTTAAAAAGGAAGTTAGACCCGTCAAAGTATACATCTAAGAAGAGTTTCTCGAAACGGTATTTTCTACTTTGACTAGTCCTCTTCGAGACACGTTTACATCACTGGTTAGACCAGCTTGAAATTATTACCCGGCCAGGACTAGTCGTTTCGATACACGACTTTTCATGTTTCGTCAATTCATGAGTCAAGTTCTGAGTCATAATCAATTCACGGTTTCTACTTATTTTTGTAAAAACACGCGAAAGACTCTTAGCCACTTGCTCCCCCTCAATATGTGCACATTGATTGAATCAATTTTTGAAAGTTTTTAAAACTTTGGCACATACGGGTGAGCTTACATTCGAAATCGTATATTCATCATTTGATCACTTGCTCCCCCTCAATATGTGCTTTGAATAAAATCCAAAATCTTTAAAATTTTAGCACATACGGGAGCATTCTCTTAAGTCCAAAACATCTTTTTCAATTCCAAAAACATCACATTTATTCACTTGCTCCCCCTCAATATGTGCTTTGATTAAAATCCAAAATCTTTAAAATTTTAGCACATACAGGAGCGTTCTCTTAAGTCCAAAAACATCCTTTTTAGTCCAAAAACATCACATTTAAATCAGTTTTATATTTAAATCACATTCCCTCCCCCGATCATAAAATTTCAAATCTTTTGAGATTTTTGTGATCCCAATTGATTTAAATGATTTTCGAAGAAACTTTGGAAAGACATGTGATACATTTTAAACGTTTACTGATTTTCAGACACTTTTTCGGTTTTTTACTGTTGCTGGTGCACAAAGTTTTTAATGGTACAGAAATTTTGAGCAAATACGCTCCCCCTCAATTAATGACCCGTTTTCAATTTTAACGTTTAATAGACACTAATGTGAGCGGTAACGTATTCGAGAAAATTTAAGACCGATGGCCACCTTGTACACCACAAAATCTCTTCTGAAGAATTTTAGAAGAAAGTGATTTTGGAAAAGAAGACTTCTCTTCTTTTACTAGAAAGGTTGCACTGAAGCGTACAAATTTTCGGATAATTTGCACACAGTGAAAAACACGATAACGTGTTTTTCACAGATTTTTGAAAAACCGGGTTGCTATCTGAAGTAATAGCAAACCATAATGTTGAAACTAGACCTTGATAGATCTAAGAGCCTTGAACAGATCGTTAGTAATGCCAATGTAATCACAAGCACACTAATAGAGAATCTCCTAAGCTTGTATTCTTAAAGCGGAAACAAACACAAACTTGGAACAGTGAATACTATGAACGTGTGATCCTCTATGGATCTTTTATATAATAAGAACTTGTTTTTCTAAAACGTACATTGAACATAAACTTGTGTTCCTTTTATAGACAAGGAACCCTAACCCTAAACTGTTTCCCAAGAAACGTATCTTCTATAAACTTAAAATAATATGCATTATCTTTTCCTAATATTGCTCATGCATATCCTAACTAAATACATAATACGCGGTTAAACATTATCCGCAGTAACTAATTATGCTGATACATAGTCTACAGCAGTATCATTCTTCAGCAGAATCTGGTCTTCAGCAGATTCCCTTCAGCAATAACCATCAGTGGAATTCAGACTTAGCATAATTCCCAACAATCCTCCCCTAATCTTGAATTTGACCTGAGTTAAGTTCAAGATTTCTTGATAGATCTTTAGACACAGCACAATAGAGGATTGACTTCGAACAACAGCAGCAAAGAACCAAAACTTGACATCTCTATGATGATAGACTTGAAACACCAGATCTTTGCAGCAACATTGGACAGCAGATAGATACATCAAAACATTATAAGTTGCATACTATTCTCATCACATCCAGGTGTGTTAACTCCTGTGAGAGGTGAATCATTGAAAATAATGGATTTGATGTCTCTTTACCAATAGCCATCACTACTGGAGTAGCCAAATGTTTAAGTTCGAAAACTATGGTACACTGATAACCATATGATTTTGAGTAAATCATCAACTATAAACGGATTTGGTTTGTCTTTACCTGGAGCCGTTTGCTCAGGACTAGCCAATTCTTAAAGGAAAAATCCTTGGTGAATTGAAAACCAATATGGAATTCCACTGCCTTTACCACAAGCCATATACTTATGAGCTAGTCAATTCTTTGGATTTTCAATGAATAAGATCCATGGTGAATTGATGACCATTTCAACTCTCAGCAATTAAGCATGGGTGAGTTGAGTACCCTATGATTTTTAGCAAACCATTACAGCCATTAACAGATTTGATGTGTCTTTACCAAAGCTGTACCCTTTGGACTAGCTAACTCTTTGATGAACAAAAGTCACATCTGGTGAGTTAATAACCATCAATAGAATTACTATACAACAAATCCATACACAGTTAGATTTTTTTTTTTTTTTTTCTATAAATAATAAAAAGATAAACAAAATATACAACAAGATATACCAGAATCAAGTAGAAGACCTCTGTTGNCATTAACAGATTTGATGTGTCTTTACCAAAGCTGTACCCTTTGGACTAGCTAACTCTTTGATGAACAAAAGTCACATCTGGTGAGTTAATAACCATCAATAGAATTACTATACAACAAATCCATACACAGTTAGATTTTTTTTTTTTTTTTTTACTATAAATAATAAAAAGATAAACAAAATATACAACAAGATATACCAGAATCAAGTAGAAGACCTCTGTTGGAGAAGCTGAGACTTGATCAATCCAACCAATTGCTCAGCATGGGTGAGATCATTAGAAACTGGATTAGGAGGAACCTCCAACTTCTTCCTCAATAATCTCTTCACCAGCTTAGGTGACATTGGATACTGCTGATCAGAAAGCATGCATACTCTCATCCCACACTTAGTCTCCACAACATGGATATTAGGATAAGGATAGAACCTCCAGGTATCAACCTTTCATAGCTCAGAATCCTTCCAAATAGAATAACCTTGACCCTTGGGAGTGTGAGAATCAAACAGCACTTGAAGATCTCCCAATAAGTACAACCCAGAGCCTTGTGGTTTATGTTGTGCATAATAATGTGACACAAAGGCATACAGAGTTTGCAGGTCTGTCCTATCCACCAAATGAAGTATATCTTTCAAGAAAATGAACTCCATGGAAGATCCATCCATTCTATAAATGGTGTTGAGCTGACCATCAACAACTTTCCAATCAGTTAACACACTATATGAAGCTTCTGGAAAAGTTGTAGTAGACCCTTCTTAAAGAAACGTAGCATTGTCAGCCTGCAGATCCACTCTCCTAGATGATCTCTTCTTCCTTGTAGTCCTTTTCTTTGAAATCCTCACAGATCTTCTCAAAGCAATATGTCTCTTGTTAGACATTCTCTTCTTCCTTCTACCAGGTACATAGATCCCCATAGAGATAGAAGGATCAACTGAGGCAGATGCACCAGAGACATCTTCAGCAGCAACAGAAGTAGTAGCATCAGAAGGAACTGGGATACCTATATGATACAACTTATCCAATGCTTCCCTAGCCTGCTTAGCTTTAGCAGCCTCTTGTTCAGCCCTCCTTGATAACATTTCTCTATAGTGGAAAAGAAAAGATCCTTTATGAGCAACAGATACAGGAGAAGAAGCAACAGCAGTACTTTTCTTCACAGAACTAGGTAGAAGAGGATCAGCAGCAACAGAAGAAGCTTCAGAAGGAACAACCACAAGAGAGACATCAGTAGGAATAGGGAGTGCTGAGGATTGACTGGCAGAGCCTTCATCAGTAGAAATGGAAGGCTTATCCTGTAGTTCAGCAGATGGTACAAATTCAGTAGCATCAGCATGTACAACCTCAGAAGATTGAACTACATCCTCAGCAGCTTTGGGTCTCTTAGCATCAGGAGCATCCAAAACATCAGCACTCCTTTTGACTAGTTTAACATTTCTCATGACCACATTGTATAGCCTTAGCAACTCAGAGTCAGACAGATTCCAAACTTGCTTCTTTTTCAAACCAGACTGATAAATAGCTGTACTCTGCATGTAGACCACATTCCTCATGTAAGTTTTCTTTTCAACTATAGTCTCTGGTTTATCTCTCTTTTCCTTAGACTTCTAAGCTGCCATTGTAACACCCCAATCCGAAAAGGGCTAAAGTGTAACATTATGGAGTCAAATCATAACACAAGTGAAACGGAGATACATTTCTAATACAAAGTTTACATGGGTTACAAAGGGAAACTAAACAAAGTACGAGATACAAAAGGGGCAACGATAAAAGAACTAAGCCCAAGTGCAATATACAAATCCCAACATCAAATACTTCTAATCATCTCTAAGTCTAGCCAGTAGCTAATCAGGGTGAAGTCTTCTAAGCCCAAAATAAGATCTCTCATCCATAAGCCCAACTTCCTACTAAACCTGCCGCATGAGAAAAGAAATGCGGCTGAGCTACGAGAGCCCAGTGAACAGATATGGAAGTAACAAGCAATATAGAATGATATAGATAAGACAATGGAAAGGTAAAGTAAAACATAGAGGAAGTACAATCGAAGTAAGAAGAACCTGTATTAAAGTTGTAAAGGTGTAAGGTATAAAGGTATAATGGTCAGGTCAATTATCCACCACGAGCCCAAGTCAAGTCAAGTATCAAGTCAAGTCAAGTAATCAAGTAACCATGCATCCGGAGGGGAGACCTCGGAATACCAAGTATAATATGAGGGGATACCTCCAAGGGTTGGAGTAGCTAGCTCCCAAGATGTGAAAGACGTGTATCGCACACACCATCAGTCACCAAGTATATAACAAGTAATATGATAAATCCATAGAAACAAGAAACAAATCTAGGATGCATCCATGCGCCCCAAACGGCCAAAACTTCATCTCCATAACAAGTCAAGTAAAGGGACGGGATAGGTCATCACTCTCCTACCCTAGACTCATGCCATCGGTGCATCAATGACACGACCATGTTACCTTCATGGCTAGGAAACAAGTAATGGCTCGTAGTCTCAAACTGTGGTTTAAAGGTCAAGTTCAAGTATCAAGTGTCCAAGTCCAAGTTTCATATCAAGTCAAGTTCCCATATCAAGTGGTTCAAGTCAAGTTTCATATCAAGTGGTTCAAGTCAAGTTTCCATATCAAGTGTACATATCAAGGTTCACATAAAGGTTCAATTCAAGATTCAAATCAAAAGGTTCATTATCAAGGTCCATAGCAAAAGGTTCAGGATGGAAAGGTTTATACCAAGGTTCATACTGAGAAGGTTCATGTGGATTTCATGTTTAGAGTTCAAGGTAAAGGTTCAATAGTGAGAGAGTACGTAGAGTTTAGTGTACAGGTTCATGTCATAAGTTCAAGTAGAGGTTCATATTAGGTTCCAAATAAAAGTTTATGGCAAGGGTTCAATTCAAATGTTTATGTCAAATGCTCATTTAAAAGAAATCTTTTAACAATGGTTCTCATGAAATAAAGGTTTTCAATGAGGTAGTCCTTAAAATAAATATTCATAAAATTAGTGGAACTTCATATAAAAGTGGTGTTACATAATGTTCATAACCCTCATTTAAAAATAGTTTTTCCTCAAAACATTTTCATAACATAATTACTAAAAGTTTTCACATCTGGTTATAATATTAAAAGCATTTTCAAAATATCAAGGGTTATATCAAGTTCAAGTCAAGGTTTGAATCAGGTATCATAGCATAGGTTTTCAAGTCAAGGTATAAGTCAAAGATCGAAGTAAGTGATTTTAACATAGGGTTCAAATCAAGGTTCAAGTCAATATTATCATAACAAGTTTATCATGACAAGGTTATTTCAAGGTTCAAGAATCATAGTGTAAGTTTCAAGCAAGTTTCAGTTTTAAAAGGATCATAGCAAGGTTCAATAATCAAGGAAACATAGCAAGGTTCAATAATCAAGGGAATATAACAAGGTTCAATAATCAAAGGAACATAACAAGGTTCAAGATATCAAAGGAATAGGAAAGATAAAAGTGCATGAGAAACTTTAGATAGGTCAGAATATCTGTACCTTAGTTCAAAAGCAACAAGGGAAACAAGGAAAAAGAATCATAATCCCGCTTCACCGGACCTATATGAATTAGTAATAGAAGGTCACTCTTAGGTTAAACATACTTAGGTTACCCGTTTTAGTATACTTTCCATTTTTAGTAACTTTCCAAAATTAGCAGGTTTCCAAAATTAGTAAGTTTCCATATTCAATATTATTCATTCAAGATTTTAATTAAGGTTTGGACAAGTTAAGTGTTCAAGATGTCAATTTTGCAAGATTAGGGTTTAATATGACAACTTCCCATATTTTAGGGTTTATTATACAAATATGCCAAAGTTCAAGGTTTAAAATGTAAATATTACAATTTCCATCACATTAGTTCAATAATTAACAATAGTTACCAATCACTCCCTTGATTACAAATATTACAAGTCAAACCCTTAATTTACATTATTTCCAAAATAAGTCCTTATTAATATTTATTTTACAAGTATAGCCATATTTAATTCAATTAAAACTTGTAACCCTTAATTTATCAAAAATACATCATTTCAGCCCTCAATATAATATTTATTCAAAACAGCCCCTCTACTTTTAATAATTTCCAAATCAAATTAATTTATAATTAATTTACCATTTAAACATTCTAGTTTCCAAATTTAACACACAATACCCCCATATTATATTTTATACCAATTACTACTGGTCTAATATCATTTTCAAAAATGGCTAACAAGTTTGCATAATTGCAAAACACACCCTTATATTATATTAATTAAATCGGTAATTAATTAATTAAACAAATGATTATCCCCAATTTACCAAATTATGAAATAATTATTTTAGGCATCCTCAAACCTTATTTTAACCAGAAAAATTACATAAATCCTAACCCTAATTCGAATTGGTTCAAAAATCATTTTATTTCACACTTAATTTAATATGCCAATTAAATCAATAAACAAATAATTACCAACCCATGATTCTAAGCTTCAAATAATTTCAAATACAATTTTCACAGGTCACTTACATCATATTTAATATTGTAAAAATATGTTTGAGGTTCACCAAATTTATTCAGAGTTGTATACAAAATTATACGTATTTAGGGTTTTAATCATGTTTAATTCCATATGGCCAATATAACGTGCATGGATTATAACCAACATTTTATTTGGATCATATATGATGTAAGGAGAGTGAAAAAAATACCATAATGTTTGTATATTGATCAAATGAGGTGTGGAGAATTAATACCTCTCGGTTGGATTTTTGAACCAAAAACAAGAGCACATGAACCACGATCAATCCCTAGCCTTCACTACTATTTTTCTAGCCTTCTACACTTTTGAAAAAGCCCAAGAAAAATGGCAAACACCTTTGGAAAATTATTATGGCCGCCGTGTGTATTTTAGAGTGTTTTAGGGTTTTAAAATGTTATAAAATGGAAAATAGGTAACAAATAAATACAAAGACGATGAGGGTGTGATAAGGGCCGGATTTGGTGCTAACAAGGGTGAGAAAAATCAGAAAATTATACTCTCCATAATTAGAACATGTATATCCTCTTATTAAATATTTTGTACAATATTTTAATTCATTTTGGACCCTTTTAATATATATATATAGGCGTGGCATAATTTTTTTATAAGTTTCAAATATCTCAAATGCTCCAACAAACATAATATTTATCATATGTTACTTATTTCCAAGTGTTTGGAATTTATTTGGTATTTTATTTAGGATTTTATTAAGCTTTAAAAATTATAAGGGCATTTTGGTCATTTACACATTTGGTAAATTTTGGGTTTTACAGCCATAGCTCTTCTTTTCTCAGCAGCAGCCTTCTTCTTTTGCTGTCCAAGTGCCACCATTTGAGCAGCAAAGTTCTCACTATCAAAATCAACTCCTAGAATACTCTGAGCAAGGTTAGAATTTGATGCAGCTTGCATAGTATAGTTGTCCCACTGCTCATCAGTAAAATGAATGGATTGAGCATCCAATTCTCTTTGTCTTGCAGGAGTTAGATTGGAAGTGAACTGATCTGAAAGCTTCTCTTGAAGTGCTTTGCTTCTCATCATATCTTCATACTCTTGAAGCCTTCTTGCCTGCTCATTAATGTCAGTGGCAGTCATAGAGTCAAGATCAATAACTTCTTCAGCCAGAGTTGCTTTGCCCTTGTCAGTAAGATCTACATTAGGAACACTTGTAGATGGCTCAGTGGACATATCATCATGAAAAAGATCCACAAATGATATATCCTCAGCAGATGCAGCAAGAGAAACAGGTGAAGTAGAATCTTTCTCAGCAGGAATAGCACCAGCAGAATCAGATTCCAAAACATGAGTTCTTCCAGCAACAGATACCACTGAAGGTCCTGCTGAAGATGTAGGAATAGGGAGTGTTTGTCCTTGATCAGAAAAAACAATCACCATTTCCTCATCAGCAGCAACGTTAGATGACTCAGCTAGATACAATCTTCTTCTCTTTCTGCTGAACTGAATAGTTGTCCTCTGTGAGCTTGCTTTAAAAGAAGAAGCAGCAGCCTTTTGAGCCACATCAGCTAGGACCTGAAGAGGGTCCAATTATGACTCCTCTGGTTCGTCATCAGAAGCAATCACAAATCTTCTCTTTCTTTTCTGCCCAACCTGTACTTCCAAATCCTGAACTTTAGCTTTCAAACCTTCTATTTCAGCACTCATAGAAGATTTAGTATGAGCAAGCTCCTTTCTCAACTCCACAACCTCCTTATTGTACCTGTCAAGCATTTCATATACAGAGGTGAGAGTAATAGGGTCCTCAGCTCCACCAGCAGATTGCTCAGTGGTAGTGGGAGCTTCATTGGGCCTTTCAGGAGAAAGAGGCTCAAAGGTAGGAAGTTCATCAAAGATATCCCTATCAGGACTTGGTGTGGACAGTCTAGTAATCTCAGGTTCATGAGGTGAAGGCATTTGAATACCAGAAGACTGTAAAGTCTCTTCAACCTCAGGAACTTGCTCATCAGGAGCAATAGAGATAGGTGGTGATGGTGGTCTAGGTAAATTGGATGGTGGTGGTTGGTCAGCAGACACCTCAGCAGTATTGGAAGGACCCTCATCAGTGGCAACTGATGGATTACCATCAGCAGCAATGCCAGCAGATGATGGAATACCATCATCAATAGGAAGTGGAGAGGGTGGAGCTTCAGCAGCAAGACCCTCACCAGCCTCATTGTTACCTTGTGGCAACATTGCTAGTAAAAAAGGATGACAAGGTCCTTCACTATTAGTTTTCATTGAAGCAAATACTTTCTTGGAAAGAGCATTAATAGGATTATGTGTTCTATCTTCAGTTGCAATATCTAGTATTATTTGTAAAAACCTAGGGTACATTAAAAACTTATGGGATTTTCTATCAACATTTTCTAGCATATTTTCAAAAATGAATTTAGAAAAATTATAAGTTAACCCTTGAGATAAACAAAAAATACCACAACCCAATTAGGTAGAGAACTGATCCCATCCTCCAACTTTTTTGCTGATACACTGAAGTAGAGTATGCACCAAGAATTTCCATACAAGGCAGAATTGATTCTTGAGCCATTTGTCTGTTGCTGTCTCTCTATAGCCTGCAGCCCTTAGCCCTTCAAGAAACACTGCAACATCCGAATGAAAGACACCATCTGCATCATCCAATTGTAGCTTCGTCCTTATCAATGACTCTGTCACCACATACTCTGTCCCATCTATTGTCGCTACAATTTCTGTGTCAGACCTTTTCCTTGCAGTTGCCCAAAATTGTCGTACCAGAGATTCATAAATGACATTGGGACAATGTGTCAGAGCAAAAATAATCTTGGAGCGCTTCAAGAATTCAACCATAGGATCATATTCCTCATATCCTTTGTATTTTCCCAAGAATGCAACCTTGTTATGATCCGATTTGAATTTTAGAGCATCCATGGAAGAGATGTGGTTGATTAGATCTTGAAAGAAATCGAGTTTAAATTTGTTTGAGAGGGAATCAGTTGGTTTGGGCGAAGATACGATAATTAGGGTATAAATAGAAGTTACACGATAGTGGTCAAAAAAATTCGGAACACGTCGTTGACCAAATCCTACGTGTAAATTAAATTTCAACTTTTATAACGATACCCTTCAGCAGAATCCATGGTCAATCTGCTGATCATTCAAGTCAATCAGCAGAAACGGTTGGTAAAATATCTTCAGTAAATATCAAACGTTTCATTGTGCCACCCGTTACGCATTAATTACCCAATTACGTTGACTCTGCTTATAAAATCTACCCCAAATCTCAACTTTTATCATTCACTTATTCCCCAAATTAGGATTGAAACCCTAACTTTCCGATTAACCCTTAATCTCCAATCAAAACCATGTCATCAAAACCTGAGATCATCGATCTCACTTCTTCCTCATCATCATCATCTTCAAGTGATGGTTGGAATGCGTATTTTCTACCCATTGCACATCCCACAACACATCCAGTTACTACCAACCAAGGAACCAAACGAAAGCATGAGAAGGGGGAACCAAGTCAAGCCCCCATTCCTGCTGACTCCAATTCTACTGATGATTCGAGCCCTTGGATAGGTTATCCTGCTTCAGATAGAGACCTCGTCTCTCCTTTTCTCTTTACCTCGGATGAGGAATCTTCCGAGGATGAATATGAAGATCCCTCTTTTCTTCCTCCTTCCACACCTGAAAGACCACAAGCAAGGTCTAGGAAGACTAACCCTCCACTTCCAAAATCAAGAGAGGTGGTTCTTGGTCTACCTGCTTCAGAAGGTAAGGGAGATGGCAAAGGGAAGGGAAAGATGGAGCAGTTGTAAATGTGAAGCTGCCAGGGACCAAACTCACAAGTTCTTGAGCATCTTCATCATCGTTTTCATAAATCCATCTTTTCATTTTCATCTTCATCGTCCTGGACATGCATAACTACCACTTTTGGCACTGATGATGGACTAGTTAGGCAATGTGTAGTTGACTATGTAATAGAATAGGCTTTACTTTTGGACTTGTTTGTAAGCTGTAACTCCTTTCTTGAATGAATAAAATTGTTTTTGAGTTCATCTCTTTGTTGCACTTGTTTTAAGTTTACTTCAGCAGAAACAATATTCAGCACATATATTCCACTTCAGTAAAAACCATAAAAAGCAATAATAACAACTTCAGCAGGAATAAGAAAAGACTCTTTAATCCAACTTCAGCAGAAATCATGACTTCTTCAGTAGCAACAATCAGGAGCAACACTTCGTAGTAACAATCAGTAGCTTCACATAACCTTATTCCATACTGCTTCAGTAGCAACCAATAATATCAACTACACAAACTTTATTCTGCAAAAGAGACACAAAGTAGCAAACCAAATATACAAGCTAATATGCTTTTACACACATTAGATGGTTAGTGTTAGAAATCTAAAATTATACAGTTTTACAACGACAATCAATCCTCCCCTGAGGCATATGCCTCCCTTGAGGCTTATGCCTCCCCTCAAACTGTGCATTTAAAGGTTAACCATCCCAATGTGGACAACTAAGTGTTGAAACCTAGGTCAATCAAAAGCTTTTGTCAATAAATCTGCCACATTATCATCTGTGTGAATTTTAACCACCTTGATCAAATGTTTTTCATAAGCATCTCTTATAAAGTGGTGTCTTATCTCAATATGCTTTGTTCTATTGTGAAAAACTGGATTTTTAACAATGCATATGGTACTTTGATTGTCAATATAGATAGTGGTATTCATGAAATTGAACCAATAATCTAGCAATTGGTTTTGTATCCAAAGTACCTGCCCACAACAACTGGCAGCAGCAACATACTCTGCTTCAGTAGATGAGGTAGCAACAATGGTTTGTTTCTTGCATTGCCAAGAAATCAATCTTCTCCCAAGGAATTGGCAACCTCCAGTTGTGGACCTTCTATCCAAATTAGCACCAGCATAGTCACTATCACTATAAGCCTCCAACTTGAAAGGAGATTCTTTTGGGTACCATAGACCAAGATGAGGCTGGCCTTTAAGATACTTAAAGATCTTTTTGACTGCATTCAAGTGTGAAGTAAGTGGTGTAACTTGATGCCTTGAACAAGCACTCACAGCAAAGGTAATGTCAGGCCTTGAAGCTGTCAAATACATCAATGAACCAATCATAGATCTGTAGAGATGAACATTCACAGCTGGATCTGGTTCATTGTTGGTCTTTGCTTTAGGAGGTTCATTAGGTGTTGTGGCAATTCTGACACTCTCCATACCAAACTTCTTCAAGATGTCTCTCACATATTTATCCTGATTAATAAATATGCCCTCTGGTTTCTGCTGAACATGTAATCCCAGAAAGAAAGTGAGCTCTCCCATGGCACTCATTTGAAATTCAACCTTCACCAAATCTTTAAATTCCCTGCACCAAGCTTCCTTTGTGGATCCAAAGATGATATCATCCACATAAACCTGCACAAGTATGATGTCCCTAGAGTCTTTCTTTAGAAAGAGTGTTTTATCAATAGCACCTCTTTTGTAACCATGCTCGAGTAGAAACTTTGATAGCCTAGCATACCATGCCCTTGGAGCCTGATGTAAACCATAAAGAGCTTTAACCACCTTATACACATAATCAGGGTGATCAGGATCTTCAAAACCTTTGGGTTGAGAAACATAGACTTCTTCTTCAATCTCTCCATACAAAAATGCACCTTTGACATCCATCTGATAGACAGTAAATCCCATGTAAGATGCATAGGCCAAGAAAATTCTAATGGCCTCCACTCTAGCAACAGGTGCAAAAACTTCATCATAATCTATCCCCTCCTCTTGCCGGAACCCTTGAGCCACCAATCTTGCCTTGTTCTTGATCACAATACCCCTTGCATCTCTTTTATTCTTCAAAATCCATTTTGTCCTAATGGCATACTTCCCATCTGGTAGAGGAACCAAAATCCAAACCTGTTGATTCTTAAATTGTTGCATTTCCTCTTGCATTGCCTCAAGCCAACTTGGATCAGCAAGTGCTACAGGAACACTAGTTGGTTCCATTTAAGAGAGAAAGCATGCCACTAGACAATGTTAAAAGTCTGTGTGGTTGTCTCTCTGCTGTTGTGAGACATAAGAAATAAAAGCAACTTCTCCATACTTTGTCTTCTTGACTGTGCTTCTAGTTCTGACATGATCTTTAGGATCACCAAGTATATTCTCCATTGGATGGTTTTTGTGAATCCTTGTAGTGGCATTGGGGTTGACAGCAATTGAGTTGTCAAGATTGGTTAAAGTGGGATCAAAGTCAGTGTCATAGGAGGAGGAACTGAAGATGCCGGCTTTGGGTTGATGATTACCAAGATCTGAAGGACTTGGAAATCTTGTATAGGGTTCACCAAAGTCAGTGGAAACATGAGCAGAAATGGGAGTAGCAGCATCTTGAGCATCAGCAGGAATGATGTTGTCAGAAGAAACAGGAGTGCTTTCAGCAGAACTGTCAGCAGTACCCTTGTTTCCACTGATAGCATCAGCGGATTGTCACAGAAGTGCTTCAGCATCTTTGTTAAGCTGGTTACTGAGCTTCACAGCTTCTTGAGTGGCTGCATGCTCTTGTGTCTTTAGCCTAGCAAGATCCTCTGCATAGTGTGACGCATCTTCATCCTTCTCAGAAGTATCTTGTGCACCATTACCTGGAAAATGGTTAGGAGGAAAAGAAGGTACAACAAAAGTTAACTCATCACTATCAGACTCATCCTCTGAGTCATCATCTATTACACCTGCATTGTCAGGAGGAGAGGCTTGTGTACCTGCAGATTTGTTAGCAGCAAATCTAGTATACCCCAAATAATCAGTTAAGTAGTCCAGGTCAAAATACCAGGCATGGCCTTGACCCTGTACATTGGTTATCTCTTCTAGGTATCTTAGATTTAGGGTCTCCTCTATTCTTTTTGCATTAAGATTATAAACCCTGTAAGCCTTACTATGAGCTGAGTAACCCACTATGTATCCTTCATCAGCTTTTCCATCAAATTTCCCAAGTGGATCACTGGTGTTCAAAATTGTGACATGACAGCCAAAAGGTCTTAGGTAGTGGACAGAAGGAACCTTCCCAGTGAGAAGTTCATAAGGTGTCTTATTATGAGGCTTTGTGATGGACACCCTGTTCAAAACATAACAAGCAGTGCTTACTGCTTCAGTCCAGAACATTGTGGGTAACTTAGAATCTGCAAGCATTGATCTTGCTACCTCAGTTAAGGTCCTATTCTTTCTTTCAGCAACCCCATTTTGTTGTGGGGTTCTTGGATTACTATAGTCCCTTTTTATCCCTTTAGAGTTACAAAGGTCTATTAACACCACATTTTTAAACTCAGTTCCATTATCACACCGTATCCCTTTAACCTTTTTATTTAGCTGGTTTTCTACTAGGGTAACAAAATCTTTTAAAATTGGAGATGTTTCATCTTTAGTTTTCAAAAAGAATACCCAACAAAACCTGCTATAGTCATCAGTGATTACCAAACAGATGTACTTATGATCAATACTTCATACTTGAGTAGGACCAAAAAGGTCCATGTGTAGCAGCTGAAGTGGTTCTGTGATGTTGCTCACTGCTGTAATAGCTTTGTAAGAAGCCCTGTGTTGCTTCCCTTTGTTGCAGGCAATACAATTGTGGTCATTGGTGAAGACTTTAGAAGGGAGCCCTTGAACTAGTTCAAGCTTGGAAAGCTTGTTAATAGTTTTGAAGTTCACATGAGCCATCCTCCTGTGCCACTTGGTAGACTCATCAAGAGAAGCTTTGGCCACCAAACATGCTAGATCACCTTCAGGTAGAAGCTCATTCATATTGAATGTATACAAGTTTTCAGTTCTGGGCACTCTCAGCAGAATTGAAGTATCTTCTGGAAGTTTGAAGTCTTTATTGAGCACAAGACATTCATCCTCAGAGAAGAATACCTTGTTCTGTTTGTCACATATTTGTGACACTGAGAACAAGTTAAACTGCTGTAGTTCCTTCACATAGTATACATTCTCAAAGTCCAGCATTGGTGTTCTAATTGTGCCTTTCCCTGTGATTCTTCCACTTCCTCCACCAAAGGTCACACTGCCTCCTCCTTGTATAGGTACAAAGTTAATCATCTTCTCTTTGTTTCCTGACATACTCCTTGAACAACCACTATCTACTATGCCAACTTCTTTACTAAGTAATGGATGAATCTACAACAACAACAGAAATATACAGGATATAAGTACACTTTGGATACTCAAGCCATTACTGGCTTGAGCCTACCCTGTGGATCATAAGGAGTAGGCCATGTAGATGTATAAGATCCACCATTGTTCTTGGATCTTGTTTGAAAGTTAGATCCCAGAGTATTCCAAGAACAACCTGCTGAGGGCTTAACAGCAGTTTCCCATGGTGCCCCCCAACCCATATACATAGGGTGATAAAAACTAGGCCAATAACCATTCTGATAATTAGGAAAAGTAGGTCGAAGGAATGGTCTTGCAACATTTCTCTTTCTGTAAGATGGAGAAGGTCTGTCAGCAGAAACTGATGCATCAGCAGAAACTGATTTATCAGCAGTATTGTGTCTGCTGGTAGACTTAGGTCTTGTTTCTTTTTATTTCCACACTAAGAGTCTTATATAGTATGTGGGTCCCACGTCTGGTAGAGCCCCTTATTGGGGAAGTCTTCATATATGTTGTGCTTGTGTTACAGATGAATTAATGTATATATGTGGGTCCAACTCAATAAAGTAATACTATTAAATAAGGATGACCTCACTTCTCTCCACTAAGGGAAAAAAGAAACGGGACCTTAGTTGCTTGTGGGACATAGGGTGGTATATTATCAACACAGGTCCACTTCTGCCTAGGTTGCTTAGCACATGCACCCATTCTTTGCTCATGATAAGTACAATCCTTTATTAAATGAGATTTGCTACCACACACAAAGCACTTCTTCTTTTTAGAAGATTTATGTAAATGAAAAGATGTTCTATTGATAGCATTCAAACCAGAAACATTAAAAGAATTGTTTGTAATAGAATCAACATTATTGTTTTGCAAAGAATTAAAAGACAAGTCTTCAGCAGGAACTGTTGCTGAATTGGATTCATCAGCAACTACTCTTGGAGACTTGTAGGGTAACTTGGGTGATAGCTTGGGGAAGGTCTTTGGTGAGGCCTTGGGAAGGTCAGACTTGTCACTTGAATCACAGCTTTCATAGGCAGTTGACTCTTTATCAGAAGACTTGTCACTGCAAGAGACAAAGTCAGCAGTATTAGAAACAGGGTCAGATAAGTCATTGGACTTCTTGCCATATAAATGATGTGATCCATCGAAGTCAATTTTGATGGATAGGTCAGTAGGCATGTGTTCTCCTCTAATAGGACCAGGGACAGCATGTAAGTCACCTTCTTTTACAAAGTTTGCTAATCCTGCTGGTGTAGATTTTCTACTATCATCCCTAGCCTCTAAACCTACATACTTCTTAAAACCTAATCCTATACTAGAATTTACAGATTGACAACTATACAAACAACTAGCTAGATTATCACCAGAAATTAACCATTGATTATGTCTAGTGATTTCAGTGTCTAGTTTCTCCTGAAGGTCTTTATTCTCTGATTCTAATTTAGCATTTAGCTTTTTAGTATAAATAGCCTCATCCTGAGCAAGTTTTAAATCCTGTCTCAAACATTTTATCTCATGCTCATAGGCAACTTGATTCTTCTGAAACCAAATCTTTTGACTTTCTACAAGTTGTAAACCATGTTTATAAGACTCAAGATCTTTGTAACATTCATTATATTTAGGTTTCAGTTCATCAAATTGTTTTTAAAGTTCATTATATTTCACATGACAACCAAACAAACAGTTTTGTACCTGAGATATGCCCATAAAGGCATATTCACCAGTAGAAGCTTCTGAAGAACAGCATGCTAGCATTCCACTGTGTTCAGCATCATCATTCCTCTCATGCTGCTTCCAATCAACATGATCATCCAAAGTGAGCAAAGCTGTGGGATGACCAGTTTTGCCAGTGTCACCTCCTCCCTATTTCTGCTGATAGGACGAGTATCTAATCTCCTCATTAGGTTTCCTGTCCTTGCATTCCCTTGAAAAGTGCCCCAGCTGTCCACAAGTGTAACACTTGACCTTTCTTCTTTCAAACCTGGCTGGCCCCCTTCCATTATAAGCAAACTTCCTTCCAGACTTTTTCTCAAATCTCTTAATGCCCAAAGAGAGCATAGCCACCTACCACTTGAGATTCATCTCCTCCATATCAAAGGGATCCAGTTGTTCAAAGTCTTCATAGGAGAGTTGTTGCTGTGGTTCACAGTCAGCAACAAAAGAATGAAGGATATCTTCTAACATACTACCTTCTGAGTTGTTGGGGGTACGTGAAGATGAGACAGATGGTACAGGATTTGAACCAGGAGACATCATATGTGAACTAGAAGGCAACATATGTGAAGTGGAGCCTACAAAGGCTGAGTAAGTAGAGGTTGATGGACGAACAGGACTTCTGACATCAGGTTCAAGTGTCTTTAGCTTATTGTACAGGTCATCAAATGTCATCATGTCCAGCCCACCTTTAGTATTTAGAGCAATGCTTACTTGAAGCCATGATGGTGGTAAGGATCTCAGGAACTTAGCATTGCAATCTTCTTGATCAGGCCTCGCTTGCAGCTGATTCAACTGGCTTAAGATCTTATGGAACTTATCATAGCCCTTGTGAATTCCTTCCTCTTCAGTGATCTGAAACTCCTGAAACTGTTGCTTCAGCATAGACTTTCTCATTCTCTTGGATTCTTCATTCCCTCCAAATATAGCCTTGATTGCCTGCCAAATATCCTTGGCATCTTGCATGTAGTGGAAATCTGCCAGGTGATCTTGTGGAATTGCTTGTAGAAGAATAGTTCTAACCTTGTTTTCCCTCTGAAGATTCAGAATCTCTTCAGCAGATGTAGGGTCAAGATAGTATATTCTTCCTTCTGAATCATGGCCAGTTTTCCTAGGCTTGTTTCCATGCATGATTACCCTCCAGAGATTGTGATCAATGTTGTTGATCCAGTTTTGCATCTGCATGGCCCACATCTCGTATTCTTCTCTCTTAAGATATGGGAATTTAGCATTGCTGTTGGAGAGGTTGAGTTGAGCAAGGGATGCTGCGTATTGTTGATTGGTTGCTTCTGATGTTGATGTTGTGGAGTTTGCATCATCTGCTGGTGCAGACATGATGTTAGGTTGGTATGTGAATGAGTGTGTTGAGTAAGGATGTTCAAAGTATCACAGAGACTCTCCCGAGGCTCTAATACCACTTGTTGAAACTAGACCTTGATAGATATAAGAGCCTTGAATAGATCGTTAGTAATGCCAATGTAATCACAAGTACACGAATAGAGAATCTCCTAAGCTTGTATTCTTAAAGTGGAAAGAAACACAAACTTGGAACAGTGAATACTATGAACGTGTGATCCTCTATGGATCTTTTATATAATAAGAACTTGTTTTTCTAAAACGTACATTGAACATAAACCTGTGTTCCTTTTATAGACAAGGAACCCTAACCCTAAACCGTTTCCCAAGAAACGTATCTTCTATAAACTTAAAATAATATGCATTATCTTTTCCTAATATTGCTCATGCATATCCTAACTAAATACATAATACGCGGTTAAACATTATCCGCAGTATCTAATTATGCTGATACATAGTCTTCAGCAGTATCATTCTTCAGCAGAATCTGGTCTACAGCAGATTCCCTTCAGCAATAACCATCAGTGGAATTCAGACTTAGCATAATTCCCAACACATAATTTTACGAACGGGTTACAGCCTGAAATAACTGCAAGCCATATAAGGCATGTTTTGAAAACATTTTGAACTTCTGATCGAATCTTCGATTAAAAACCCGTGTCATTATTGAATGACATTTCTAGGACCGTAAATGTTATCGATGCCAGAAGACATGCCTTAAAAACAAACTATTTTTGGTATTTTCTATTTTTCAGATTTTCTATGGGTTTTATAGGTTTTATATTTTTGTATTTTTCTTTTCTGGGTTTTATATAAAATATAAAAGGATATTTGAAGCGAATCCATTACTCTTCATTCTCTTCCTGAAGACTTTAGAGTGGTACTGGCATGAGATTCTCCACACCACGTTGCTGGAGAATAAATCGAAACCGTTCTCCCGAAGGTGCTTTGGTTGAAGAAATCTACCAGCTGAAACTCTGTCCTTGCGAAGTGAAGTCCCACCATATTACTGGAGAATCCATTTGCCCGACTTGCAGCATTGGCAAGAAACATTCTTATAACTTTGATAGAAACACTCTGAGTGAATGATTCCTCAAAATCAATGCCTTTCTTTAGATGATAACCCTTAGCAGCAACCCTTGCCTTGTGTTCAGAACGTTATCATGCTCGTCAGATTTCACTTTAGGATCCATCTAAGAGCAATAATTATTGTACATTCTGGAGATGGTGCCAATTCCCATACTTAGAGACGATAGAATTGTATGAAAAAGCACCATAAGGCAAGTGTGTCCAGATGCCTTCGAGTGGACACCGGTTGAGTAGAATTTCCATTAAAGTGAAGATCATGTGGTGGTGGTTAGGACACTGATGTGCTTGTGTTAAGATCTCCTTAAGAAGAAGCTTTAGAAGAAGATTCAGGGACAAATGTGTCTTTGAATGGAGCAACATCAGGTGGAGCAGATGGATTTACTTCAAACGATTCGTCGACTGCAGTACCTTGATGTACGGAAGGAGATTGTATGTATGATGAAGTTGATGAATGACTTGCTGATGGAGCGTCTTGAGCCATTGAAGTAGAACAAGATGGGCCATTTTGATCGTTTGGAACATGAGCTGCGATGGCGGGTGGTACCGGTGTATCACCAATTGGAGGCTCAAAGTATTCATCAACCACTTGATTAGCCAAGATCTCCAAATCCTTATCGGTAGATGGTACATAAGGTACATGCAGGAGTGGGATACTGTACAACAACTGAACTGGTTGGTTCAGAAGACAAAAGTTTAGAAGCGGGTCCTACACTGAAGTGTGCAGAAGCCATAGGCTCAGTCAGCTCATAGAATGTGATGTGAACGGTTTCCAAGATTCGTTGGGTTCGTCTGTTGTAGATTCGGTATCCCTAAGATCTGAAGCATAACCAACGAAGAATTCAATGACAACTTTAGTGACTGCCATTTGTATGGTAAGAAGACCTTCCATGCTGGTGTTGACATTATTGGGTTAGTGGGTATCATTAGCAAAGTTGACTAGCCGAACAAAGATGATCCTTTTGTGAACAATAGTCTCGATAGACATTGTTCAAGATACAAAGAGGAGGATCATTTATGGTACCAAAGTACAAGTCATTAACACAAAAGTACTATGGCCACGATTGGTTCTTTGAGGCCTTAGACAACAAGTAGATGTGAGAAGATTGCATCATGTCAAATCGAGATGGTTGATGCGTGGTTTTGTGACCTTACAACAGGTTTTACCTCTCGAGGGATCTCAAGAGGCTTACAACCCCACCAGGCAGTGTACCTGACCGTTGTAGTATAGGATAGTGGTAAGTACGGGGGATTGATCGTTCTCTCACAGGGAATAGTGTTCGTTAAGATAGAAAAACTACTCTAATAGGTCTAAGGGTGGAAGGAAGATTCTTTTTGTATTTTTATCTTTTAATGAAAGCAAGTAAAAATCTCGGTTTATAGGGAGTGGGCGGAATTAGTTGCTAGTCAACTAATCCAAAAGTACTACAATTGCAAATGAAAATAAAATAACTAAGTTATTTGGTTGTGAAAACAATATGGAGAAAATTGTGTTTACTTAGACTTCATTACTCCCTAACTATCTTTTACCGGTTAATTGATATGTATGTTACTTGTCACACTCTGAATTTACCTGTTAAATGGCAGCGGAATTGAATTCCCGGGTGTAACGATCATGGCATCTCATACAAGGTTACATTGAACGACCTAAAGTGTCGTTTTGTAAATACAACGTTTGATCATTTTATTTAAAACGTAAAAGTTTACAACAAAGGTCCCAAATAGTTTTTACACATTTATTGAAATGAAAACAACAAGATCAAATGATAGATAAGTGCATTGACATAAAACAGTGAGACGCGTCGATCCTCGACTCCATGTTGGTCCAATGCATGTCACATGTTGTTACATTAGTTACCTGAAAATACATTGCTAAAAACGTCAACAATATGTTGGTGAGAAATCATAGGTTTATAAAAATGAATGTTATACGGAAACCATAAGTATATATGTATGACTACCCGTCACATGATAAATGAAAAATAGTACAATAGCCCTTAAGCTCATGACCCCGAAGCTTGACTGTATGTAATGCCCCTAAAGAGTGTTTTGCCAGACACTCTAATATGAATAAAAATGAAATGCATCCGCTTGACTGTCGGTAACCCCAACACGGATGGAGGCGTCACCCTCAATAGATCTATCCACTCACTCTCGCTTAAATACAATTAACGGTTCATGATAATAGGGGAACTTTCATAGGCAATGTGGTAACTTAAGCATTGTACTTGGTTTGGTATACTTAGTTCCGTATGGAAAATGGTACAATGTATTCTCCCCTGTGGGATTTGAAAAATAATAAAAGAATGCATACGGGGCTATGAAAATCACCTCAATGAATGGCACAAACGGGAATGTATGAGCTGTGGAAATGAGGTGCAATCTACTAATCGCAACCTATAATGAATGCAAGTAATCTAATTTAGATTATGAAATCGGTTCATGTATGCACTTGCACTATAATCTATACCACTCGTTTTTGTATTCAAAATATGTATTGTTGGCGAAAAATATAATTTACATCTTCGTATAAGGTGATGGTGATTATTACATGTTCATATGGTCTAATAATGTTATACGGTAGTTATATAGTGAAATATAATAAAATTTAGCTTTTAGACGTAAGATATAATACTTAGTCAATTTCTGAAAACGGCTCAAGTGGCCTCGGAAAACTAGTTGTAGAATACAGTAGGCTATGAATTAGGGAGTAAGCTTTACATTTCTGGAAACCTTGTCACAATACCTAGAGGTCTTAGCACTGGAGTTTCCCCCAATTGTGTATGGATTTTTAGATAAACAGTCGTAAAGTTGGGTGTTTAGGCCAAATCTGCCATTTCTGGGC
>LBNU01006749.1:16489-35252 GCA_014162995.1 Artemisia annua | reverse complement strand
GGTATTTTGATAGGTATTACTTTGTTAATACAATTTATTAGGTATATATGTTCAAGTAAATGTTTATTATTTGGTTAACCACCAAAAATAAATAATATATAGTTTTATAACCTTAGTGGAAAAATAACTAATATAAAAATATATTAGTGCCCTAGTGGAATTTGTTTGGTACATTAGGTTAAAAACTAATAACTTGTCTTATTATTTATATACAAATAAATAAATAAGGGTAACATGAAAATATATATCTACGAGTGGAATAGAATGCAAATGATGTCGTGATGCAATGTAGACTAACCCTAGTCTAGGAAATGTACGATGAATGACAATGTGACTTAACCTACCCGGTCTCGTCAAATGAATACCCGTAAACCCTGTTTACGTGAAATGTTGAATTAAAATTCAATGAATAGGAAATGTCGGGACTAAGGAATTGACCTGGAAATTGAGAATTATGACAGTCGCCCACCCAAAAAGGAATTCAGTCCCTGAATTCAGTGGTCGTTGGTCTTGGAAATGGACTCGGTAAAAAGATGTGGGTATTTGAGTCGCATCTGGTCTTCTCGTTCCCAAGTGAATTCGGGACCTCTTCGAGAATTCCAGCGAACTTTCACGATAGGAATTCGACTTTGTTTTAGTTGTTAGACCTCATGCCCGTAGAACTTGGTAGTTTCGACATTGTTATCGGTATGGATTGGTTGTCTCGACATCGTGCAAGAATTATTTGTGATGAGAAAGTTGTTCATCTTCCTTATAATGGTGAAACTTTAATTATTCGTGGGGAACGAAGTGGAACTAGACTTAGTATCATATCATGCATCAAAACCGGGAAATACATCAAGAAAGGTTGTTATGCATTCTTGGATCATATTACGGAAAAGAAGTCGGATGAGAAACGACTTGAAGATGTACCAATTGTTAAGGATTTTCCAGAAGTTTTTTCGGAAGAATTGCCAGGACTTCCACCTAATCGTCAAGTCGAATTTCAGATCGATTTAGTACCAGGAGCTGCGCCAGTTGCGCGAGCACCTTATCGACTTGCACCATCGGAAATGCAAGAGTTGTCAAACCAATTGCAAGAGCTATTGGATAAAGGATTCATTAGACCGAGTTCCTCGCCTTGGGGAGCACCAGTTTTAAAAGTAAAGAAGAACACCAAGAACACCTCAGAACGATCTTAGAACTGCTCAAGAAGGAGCAATTGTATGCCAAATTTTCAAAGTGTGATTTTTGGATACGAAGAGTACAATTTCTTGGCCATGTCATTGATAGTCAAGGATTACAAGTGGATCCAGCAAAGATCGAGGCAGTAAAAGGTTGGGCTACGCCCAAGACTCCTACAGAAATTCGTCAATTCTTAGGACTTGCCGGATATTATAGAAGATTCATCGAAGGGTTTTCTAAAATAGCGAAGCCGCTAACCAAGTTGACACAAAAGAACCAGAAATTTGAATGGGAAGAGAAACAAGAATCCGCTTTTCAGTCATTGAAACAAAAGCTTTGCAGCGCGCCAATTTTGGCATTACCCGAAAGTATTGAGAACTTCGTGGTATATTGCGATGCATCACATAAAGGGCTTGGAGCTGTGTTGATGCAGAATGAGAAGGTAATAGCGTATGCATCTCGACAACTTAAGACACACGAGAAGAATTATACTACACACGACTTAGAGTTAGGTGCAGTGGTTTTTGCACTCAAGATTTGGAGGCACTATCTTTATGGAACCAAGTGCGTAGTATTCACAGACCATAAGAGCTTACAGTATATACTTGATCAAAAAGAACTCAATATGAGGCAACGTCGTTGGTTAGAGTTGCTTAGTGATTACGACTGTGAAATTAGATATCATCCGGGGAAAGCCAATGTTGTGGCTGATGCACTCAGTCGGAAGGAGCGAATTAAACCACTAAGAGTTAGGTCATTGGGAATGACAATTATTTCTCCGTTACCATCAAAAATTCTTGAAGCTCAGATTGAGGCACTCAAGGAAGAAAACCGACCAAGTGAGAAAATCTATGGTATGCCGGAGAATAAGAATGGTTTTGTGAAGAGATCGGATGGAGTACTATGTTTCAAAGACAGAAGTTGGATACCTCTCTACGGTGGAGTACGAGAACTAATTATGCATGAATCACACAAGTCGAAGTACTCAATTCATCTAGGATCTGATAAAATGTATCAAGATCTCAAGAGACTTTATTGGTGGCCAGATATGAAAGCCGAAATAGCTAAGTATGTTAGCAAATGCCTTACTTGTGCTAAAGTGAAAGCCGAGTACCAGAAACCATCAGGGTTACTTCAACAACCGGAAATTCCGCAATGGAAATGGGAATGCATTGCAATGGACTTCATCACTAAATTACCCAAGACATCAGGTGGTTACGATGCTATTTGAGTGATTGTAGATCGCCTCACCAAATGAGCTCACTTTATACCAATTAGAGAGACTTACTCCATGGAACAACTCACTAGACTTTATATCAAAGAGATAGTCTCGAGGCATGGCGCACCAGTTTCCATCATCTCCGACAGAGATAGTCGTTTTACATCAAACTTTTGGCGATCATTGCAAGATTCATTTGGGTCTAAGTTAGACATGAGCACTGCCTATCATCCTCAGACCGATGGTCAAAGTGAAAGGACCATTCAAACACTAGAAGACATGCTGAGAGCATGCGTGATCGATTTTGGCAATGGTTGGGCTAATCATTTACCATTGATCGAATTTTCTTATAACAACAGTTACCATTCCAGCATAAAAGCCGCACCATTTGAGGCACTCTATGGTCGTAAATGCCGTTCACCAGTTTGTTGGGCCGAAGTTGGTGATTCACAATGTACCGGTCCGGAATTGGTACGTGATACAACTGAAAAGATAATTAGGATTCGAGAGAGACGCGAAACGGCTAGAAGTCGACAGAAAAGCTATGCAGATATTCGACGCAAACCATTAGAATTCCAAGTTGGGGAAAAAGTCATGTTGAAAGTCTCGCCTTGGAAAGGCGTGATACGTTTTGGGAAACGCGGGAAGTTGAACCCGAGATACATTGGGCCATTTAAGATTCTGGAAAGAGTCGGTCCGTTAGCTTACAAGCTTGAACTACCGTCAGAACTCAGCAATATTCATAACACGTTTCATGTCTCTAATCTCAAGAAATGTCTTTCTGATGAGACGTCCTTCATTCCACTAGAAGAAATCGAGCTAGATGATAAGCTTAATTTTGTAGAGGAACCCGCAGAAATCATGGACCGTGAGGTCAAACAACTAAAACAAAGTCGAATTCCTATCGTGAAAGTTCGCTGGAATTCTCGAAGAGGTCCCGAATTTACTTGGGAACGAGAAGACCAGATGCGACTCAAATACCCACATCTTTTTACCGAGTCCATTTCCAAGACCAACGACCACTGAATTCAGGGACTGAATTCCTTTTTGGGTGGGCGACTGTCATAATTCTCAATTTCCAGGTCAATTCCTTAGTCCCGACATTTCCTATTCATTGAATTTTAATTCAACATTTCACGTAAACATGGTTTACGGGTATTCATTTGACGAGACCGGGTAGGTTAAGTCACATTGTCATTCATCGTACATTTCCTAGACTAGGGTTAGTCTACATTGCATCACGACATCATTTGCATTCTATTCCACTCATAGATATATATTTTCAAGTTACCCTTATTTATTTATTTGTATATAAATAATAAGACAAGTTATTAGTTTTTAACCTAATGTACCAAACAAATTCCACTAGGGCACTAATATATTTTTATATTAGTTATTTTTCCACTAAGGTTATAAAACTATATATTATTTACTTTTGGTGGTTAACCAAATAATAAACATTTACTTGAACATATATACCTAATAAATTGTATTAACAAAGTAATACCTATCAAAATACCTAATGTTTATAAAAATTATATTTTTATAATTTTTACAACTTTATTATATCCCGTATTGTCCCGATATATTTTATTTTTAATTAACCCGGTACCCGATAACGCTAAAAATACCAAACGATGCACTAAACGGTACCCCGTAAAACCAAAGCGGGACAAAAATGTGACTAGCCTACCACCTCTTGTGAGGTGGCCGGCCTTGGGGGTCCAAGAGGACACATGGTCATCTAAAAATCACGCAACTAATCTCCACTAACTCAAACTATTTGTAACTCTTGCATGCAAAAGATAATTTAGATCAAAAAAGTTTCCTACTCTCTTGTTCTTGCCTCTTGTGCTCGTTCCAACCTCAAGACCAAAGGGAGACCAAGATTTTTCAAGTATTAGCTATTTTACAAGTCTTAGATTACATCCATTACAAGGTTTTGCAATATAAACCTATGGATTGTTAGGTTTTTCTACATAAAAAGTTATAAGGTTTTCAAGTAAGTACACCACTAATTTTTATAAATTTTACCATGAATTTCTTGCTAGGTTTATGTACAATTACCATTTTTGAACTTGCATGTTGAAGTCTATACCACAAAACTTAATTTTCCATCATTTTGTGTGTAAATGGATTCCTTATGAAACTTTGGTGAAATGGTTGAAGTGGTGATGTTAGGGAACCCATGACACCCTAAGAAGGTGTATGGTAGATTAAGGGATGAGTTGATGTTGTTAGTATTGGTTTTGGACATGTACAAACTAGGTTATATCATTTTTGGAACCCTTTGTAAACATACTGTCCCTATTTTCAAAATTGGGTAAACTCAGTGAGTTTTGGTATATTTTGGACCCAAGACATAGAAAATACATTCCTAGACGAAACTATGGCCTTTTGAATCACTAAAAACGGACCTATAACGAAGGAGATATGATAAAAACAAAATGCTACTAGACTTATACATTTTCCGGAAAATGGCTTTGCTGATGTACGAATTAACTTGGCCAAAAATGAGCTTTAGACCTTTTCAAAACTTGCCAAACTTTAGAAAATATGATAGTATACCTTTTTACCTTTTCGGGGATATAAATAACATAAAAATCGGCCTTATAACGAATTAGTTATGATTTTTCGAAAGTTATTATTTCACTAAAATACCAACAGCACATAACTCAGAAATTTTCCAAGTATAAATAGAAACTTTGTAAACACCCATGTTTGAGCCCATTTTCCCGTCAAATGACTCAGTTCTGGAGTTGGTACTCCAAGGAACAAAACTTAGTACACCTGGAGTACTTTTCATAACAATTGACCTTTTGTCATTTGGACAAGTGACCTGCATTTCATGACCTCTCAAAGTTTCATAAAAACTGCCCAGAAATGGCAGATTTGGCCTAAACACCCAACTTTACGACTGTTTATCTAAAAATCCATACACAATTGGGGGAAACTCCAGTGCTAAGACCTCTAGGTATTGTGACAAGGTTTCCAGAAATGTAAAGCTTACTCCCTAATTCATAGCCTACTATATTCTACAACTAGTTTTCCGATGCCACTTGAGCCGTTTTCAGAAATTGACTAAGTATTATATCTTACGTCTAAAAGCTAAATTTTATTATATTTCACTATATAACTACCGTATAACATTATTAGACCATATGAACATGTAATAATCACCATCACCTTATACGAAGATGTAAATTATATTTTTCGCCAACAATACATATTTTGAATACAAAAACGAGTGGTATAGATTATAGTGCAAGTGCATACATGAACCGATTTCATAATCTAAATTAGATTACTTGCATTCATTATAGGTTGCGATTAGGAGATTGCACCTCATTTCCACAGCTCATACATTCCCGTTGGTGCCATTCATTGAGGTGAATTTTCATAGCCCCGTATGCATTCTTTTATTGTTTTTCAAATCCCACGGGGGAGAATACATTGTACCATTTTCCATACGGAACTAAGTATACCAAACCAAGTACAATGCTTAAGTTACCACATTGCCTATGAAAGTTCCCCTATTATCATGAACCGTTAATTGTATTTAAGCGAGAGTGAATGGATAGATCTATTGAGGGTGACGCCTCCATCCGTGTTGGGGTTACCGACACTCAAGCGGATGCATTTCATTTTTATTCATATTAGAGTGTCTGGCAAAACACTCTTTAGGGGCATTCCATACAGTCAAGCTTCGGGGTCATGAGCTTAAGTGCTATTGTACTATTTTTCATTAATATGTGACGGGTAGTCATACATATATACTTATGGTTTCCGTATAACATTCATTTTTATAAACCTATGATTTCTCACCAACATATTGTTGACGTTTTTAGCAATGTATTTTCAGGTAACTAATGTAACAACATGACATACATTGGACCAACATGGAGTCGAGGATCGACGCGTCTCACTGTTTTATGTCAATGCACTTATCTATCGTTTGATCTTGTTGTTTTCATTTCAATAAATGTGTAAAAACTATTTGGGACCTTTGTTGTAAACTTTTACGTTTTAAATAAAATGATCAAACGTTGTATTTACAAAACGACACCTTAGGTCGTTCAATGTAACCTTGTATGAGATGCCATGATCGTTACACCCGGGAATTCAATTCCGCTGCCATTTAACAGGTAAATTCAGGGTGTGACATGGATGAAGGGTGTATTCCTAATAACTCATGGAGTGGCATACATATCTCTCCAATTCTATGAGCTCTTATCTCCTCCTATGCCATGCACGGCACAACCATAGGAATTGTAAACAGTGGCTCATGCGTTAAATACTACCTTAATATCCTAGTATGCCTTGGCTACATGTTTCCCAAGACGTTCAAGCACGTTACCATAAAGGAGGTTGGCCAGTTTTCTTGAGCCTAACATTGATGGAACAATCATCCCAACAAACAACAACACATCAATTAACCAATAATTAATAGTTAGGTTTCATTAGATCTAAGCAAACACTAGAGAATTTAGCTACACATGTTAATTGAAAGACAAGCAAAAAAGATAGACAACCAACACATAGACATATTGATTGAATTAAAGTGAAGACTTATCTTTAATTAAGCATGAGGGTTCTAATGGTTGGAAACCCTAAAAAGTACAGGAAAATCGTCTAGGGTTTGGTGCCAAAAGTTCTCCACAAAGTTCCACACGAATCAATGATCAAATTAATGATCAAAGATGATAAAGTGATGATATAAGCCTTCTAATCTACTGGAAAAACACCTACCCAAACCCTAAAATCGGACCTAGGGTTGGGGGCTTACAAAAAGTGAAGTTATAATGTTATATTTATAGACTGATTTTCTGTAGGCAAAGGTTGACGGCGTCAGCTCTAACACCTGATGGCGTCAACCCGTCGTTTTCACCAAATCGAAGATTTTTTCGTCCTCTTCGTGTGGGCTTTTGAATCACCCAAATCCGAGTTCGTATGAAGATTTATGGCCAAAACCATAACAGCTACTCCGCGTGCAAGTTGTGATTGTCTTGTATAACTTGTGATGGTTCCACTTTGGTTCCTTCTCGTGCAAGCCTTCTTTCTGACGTCGTCACTCTATATCATCTGATGCCGTCAGGTTGAATCCTGACGTCGTCATCTTCAAAAGTCTTCTGGGACGTCTCTCTTTAGCTTATAACCTGACGGCCTACACCTTGTAACACCTGACTGCGTCAGGAGTAAATGTTCCAAAATCTTCCTGGCCCGTCAAGTGTAAAGTAGTTTCTCTCCTTTGTCAACGTTGGCTGACGGCGTCACCTTGTGACGCTGACGCCGTCAGGTAGAAATTCCAGCTTCTTTTGAGACTTTGTCGTTTTCTTCACCTTTATGTTCCAAAAACGTCCAAATATGCATGTTTTCCAGAATTCTTCTCAAAAGTACCTAAAATGACAAAAGGAACGATTCAGGGCAATATGTGATCATATTTACACGAATTAAGGCTAAAATGACCCCTTAAAAGCGTAACACATTTCGTGTCATCAAATACCCTTACACTTGAGATTTGCTTGTCCTCAAGCAAATGAGCTTTTATTCCAATCAAAATATGAGTTAGGGGTCATTTAACACGAATATAAAAGTAATTATAACAAGTAGTCATTAGACGCTAATCATAACAAGCACGGAAATCATACACTAGCACCTCACAAATAGTGTTTGGATTCTCTCATCTCTCAAATGTCATAGAACTATATCTCATAAATGAAAACGGAAAATAACACTCACTACCTGTCATAGCAAATAGATTACCATAGGCTTGGGAAAGGATCAATTACTCCTCCACTAGGCGTAAGCACCTAAGATAAACTATCAAAGAGGGTTTTCCAAAGGGTTATAACGTAAGGTATCGGGATATGATAAACACGGTTTGGTTGGAATAAATGGTATTTTAGTGGTGGCAAGTTAATTATCATGATCACATACATGCACTATACATCGTTGCTTAAGTCAAGACTCGACTCAATCTTAAACTAAAAATGAAATAACAAAAACTAAAAAGAAACACAAAGGAAACTGGATGGTAGTCCGTATGTTTTTCTACTTCTCTTTTTCACATTTTTTTGTATTTTTTCTTGATTTTTTGATTTTTTGTTTTTTCATACTCTTGCCCTACCATCCAAAATAATACATCATAGGGGAGTTACATTCCCCTTACACTTGAATTTTTACATAACTTTACAATTACTATTCTAATGACTCGAATTAAGATAATTGAAAAACTTGGAGTACTTTTAAAATATTTAGCACATATGGGGGTAATAATGTTGCTCTTCCCCATTACTCCATTACACTAGTACTTTACCCATGAGTCCCAATCGTCCCAAAACAATATGTACAAGGATATGACTTAACTTAGCAACCATGTAATTGACTAGATAATTAACAAAGGGTTTAACAAATGTTTTCACAATAATGCACCGAAAGTGGGTGCATACAAGGTAGGCTAAGGCGATTTGGGTGTACATTTAAGTGGGGTGTAAACAAATTCTCACTTTGAGTAAAATGCTCAAAGATCGAAACGAAAGGATAGGCTCGGTGGGGTGTACTAGGGGTATCGTGTACCAAAAATGGATATAACGCAAAGGGTGTGGGAGAATTACTTGACCAATGAAGTCAATGTAATTATAACAAATATACGGGTGTAAAAAAACGGGTTAATCCTAATGCCTCTTATCATGTAGTAAATCTTAACTACACGAATGTAGTCTCACTTGTGGATTTGAGATGGTCCTAACGCAAGTTCTAGAATCTAAATGCTACCGGTAATCACATCATAGCACCAAAGATGGATGCTTTTCCTACCAATTCTAGGGGCGACCCTCACATATTTGGGGTGGAAAAATTTTTAGTGGTACTGTTTTGTGCTAGTCATACAATTTCCTATCCATGAGACGCTCATTAAGATCAAGGTTTCACTTCTAAATGTTGTAAAAAATTTTAAATTGGCGCTAAAATTGCCCTAACAAATATTTCTCTTGGTTTTATTATAAATTTACTATAAAACAAACCAAAACATCAAGCATAAGTGTATTCTCAACGGTGCCTTCATTTACCCCCCTTACACTTAAACCGAACATTGTCCCCAATGTTCAAATAGAAGATGTAAAAGTAAATAAGATGAAAGAATGAAATCAAATACTCCTTTGAATCGTTAGATGTGGATAGTGAAGTAACATGGTTAGATCTTCTTCCAAGAAAGACGAACGTTCAAAGCTTCCCTTCCAAAATAATAATCATCTTCTTGTCCAAAATAACCTGTTAACCTGAAAAAGATAAAGGCCAACCTCGCATAAAATCGGCGGTAAAATCTATATAATAAGATATAATGCTTGTGGAATGAATAATTTGCAGAATTCCTGGAGATTATAAGTTAAAGAATTGACAAAACTTTTTAGGTTTCCGGAAGAAATACAAAACTTTCAAAAATTGCAGAAAATTTTAGCCTGACGCCGTCAGCTGTTATGCCTGACGCCGTCAGAATGATCTGACAGAATTCTCATGTTAAGTTTCCGGGAAAAATTCTGGAAAAACTAGATCTTACTTCCTGGAATTCCTGCAAAGATTCATTATGACTCGATACAAGTATTTGACTCAAACAAGTACTAATATGTATGTTAATTTACATTGTTATGATCCATGTTCATTCGTTCTTTTAAACCAATTTAGATTTCCCTTACACTTAGCTTTTGCAAAATACCTTTATATGTAGTTAAGACGAAGTTAAAAACAAAATAAAGCATTTTCACAAGTTAGTTTGAAGCATGAATCAATAACAAGAAAAATAACTTACATACGGAAACAAATAAAATCAAATAAACAAACAAACAATACACACAAAGCTTGGGTTGCCTCCCAAGAAGCGCTTGTTTTTGTTCGAGTCACGAGCCTGACTCTACCCTTATTTAACGGAAATAGGGGAGGTTTTCCCTACACTTAGGATTAAGTGCGGGTGAAAGTAGCGATACAAACCCTTAGGGTGGAAATTTGCCACGTGAGGTGAAGGGGGTGAGTGAATGGCTTCCTTCATCCTAAAACTACCCGGGTAATATTGGTTGATGGGTGGATTTGAAGTTGGAAGAGTTTTATGACAAGGATTTGAGCTTTTGTCATTTTCATAATTAGTATGCTCCAACGGTTCTTCATCCATTCCGGTTCCCATCTTTTTTATTTCAACGTCATCTTCGTCTTCGTATTCAAACTTGCTTTCATCGAAGAAGTGGAGTGTTGGCGTTTTGAACTTGGTATGTTGGAAAGAGGTTTTATGGATAATGGGTTTGGTTTGAGAAATCATTGAGACCCTATGCATCAAGGTTGGTTTGAGTGGTTTAGAGGTTATGGTATAGGCGTGAGAGTTCTCTTTCTCATTGTGCCAATCGCTGCTTGTTTCACTAGGGACTGAGAGTTCAAAAATCTTTTCGATCTTTTTGGGTATAGCTTCTTCCCTAATCTTCTCCTTTATTTTTGAGATAAATTTTTCTGCCAGTTCCATGAAAACGTCTTCGGTGTTTTTCAACTGAGTTTCCAATCGTTGGATTTGTATTTCTTGATTATTTATGAAAGTTAGCATTATCCCTTCGAACTCATCTTGTCGCGAGGGGTGAGGGAGCGCATGTCTACCAATTGTGTTCACATCCTCATATCCCTCAACCAAAGGCGCCTCAGCTTTCATAAGGACCTCAATCTGGTTTTTTATGTTATCAAATAATTGATCTTGGGTTGTGCTTATGTAATTTAAAAACCTTTCTTCCGAGAACGTTGAGTCCATCCATTCTTCCTCTTCGTACTGTGCTAAGTCCTCAATGACTTCCCAGCACTTGTCCACGCTGAGCTTGCTCAGTCTACCATTGGCAGCGTAATCTATGGCCCTTTTAGTATGATGATTGACACCATCATAAAAGATTTGGACTTGGAGCCAAAGATCAATGCCGTGATGGGGGACTTTGTGGAGTAATTCCTTAAAACGAGTCCATGCTTCGTAAAAAGTTTCACCTTGACGTTGTTGGAACGTCAAGATGTCCTTCCTTAGCTTGGCAGTTCTCACTGGTGGGAAAAACTGAGCGAGGAAACGAGTGGTGAGATCATCCCAGGTTGAGATGGATCCCGCGGGTAGACGATCAAGCCAATGGATAGCTTGGTCACGAAGAGAGAAATGGAAGAGACGTAATCGGGTGGTATCTCTAGTGGCACCGTTAAGGTCAATGGAATCGACAATTTTAAGATAGTCCCTAAGGTGTTGAATTGGGTCTTCGGACATATGTCCATGGAATGCAGATCCGTTTTGCACCAACCGGATGGTGTCGGGTCGCAGATGGGCTACATTGGCTTCTTTGGGAAGCTCAATGGCGTTGCGATAGCCAAGGTGGTTAGGTCGGGAATACTCTCCTAAGGTACGGGCTCTAGGAGGTTGGTTTGGTTGTGGTGGGTGGTTTGGTTGAAGTGGGTTGTTGGGATCAAGGATATTACCACCTTCCATGATGGCGGATGGCAATGGTTACGAACAAAAACACGAAGAAAAAGATAGACTAAAGAAATCCTAGAAAAATAAAATAAAAATCTCACTTGAAAGGAATCTAGTGAGTAGACCTAATAAAATAAAAATTCTACCTAAACAATAACTATTCCCCGGCAGCAGCGCCAAAAACTTGATGCGTGGTTTTGTGACCTTACAACAGGTTTTACCTCTCGAGGAATCTCAAGAGGCTTACAACCCCACCGGGCAGTGTACCTGACCGTTGTAGTATAGGATAGTGGTAAGTACGGGGGATTGATCGTTCTCTCACAGGAAATAGTGTTCGTTAGGATAGAAAAACTACTCTAATAGGTCTAAGGGTGGAAGGAAGATTCTTTTTGTATTTTTATGTTTTAATGAAAGCAAGTAAAAATCTCGGTTTATAGGGAGTGGGCGGAATTTGTCATAATTCTCAATTTCCAGGTCAATTCCTTAGTCCCGACATTTCCTATTCATTGAATTTTAATTCAACATTTCACGTAAACAGGGTTTACGGGTATTCATTTGACGAAACCGGGTAGGTTAAGTCACATTGTCATTCATCGTACATTTCCTAGACTAGGGTTAGTCTACATTGCATCACGACATCATTTGCATTCTATTCCACTCGTAGATATATATTTTTCAAGTTACCCTTATTTATTTATTTGTATATAAATAATAAGACAAGTTATTAGTTTTTAACCTAATGTACCAAACAAATTCCACTAGGGCACTAATATATTTTATATTAGTTATTTTTCCACTAAGGTTATAAAACTATATATTAATTATTTTTGGTGGTTAACCAAATAAAAACACTTGCTTGAACTTATATATATAGTAAATTGTATTAACAAAGTAATACCTATCAAAATACCCAATGATTATAAAAATTATATTTTATAATTTTTACAACTTTATTATATCCCGTATTGTCCCGATATATTTTATTTTTAATTAACCCGGTACCCGATAACGCTAAAAATACCAAACTATGCACTAAACGGTACCCCGTAAAATCAATACGGGACAAAAAGGTGACAAGCCTACCACCTCTTGAGAGGTGGCCGGCCTTGGGGTCCAAGAGGACACATGGGACTTCCATGTTCACCCAACTAATCCCACTAACACATATTGTTCTAGTAACTTGCATGTAAGTAAAACACATAGATCATAAAAATTTTTACATCTCTCTTCCTTGCTCCCTCTTGCTCGTTCCAACCTCAAGACCCAAGGGTGACCAAGAATTTTCAAGAACAAGTATTTTACAAGTCTTAGATTACATCCATTACAAGGTTTTGCAATATAAACCTATGGATTGTTAGGTTTTTCTACATAAAAAGTTATAAGGTTTTCAAGTAAGTACACCACTAATTTTCTATAAATTTTACCATGAATTCCTTGCTAGGTTTATGTATATTTACCATTTTTGAACTTGCATGTTGAAGTCTATACCACAAAACCTAATTTTCCATCATTTTATGTGTAAAAATGGATTCCTTATGAAACTATGGTGAAATGGTTGAAGTGGTGATGTTAGGGAACCCATGACACCCTAAGAAGGTGTATGGTAGATTAAGGGATGAGTTGATGTTGTTAGTATTGGTTTTGGACATGTACAAACTAGGTTATATCATTTTTGGAACCCTTTGTAAACATACTGTCCCTATTTTCAAAATTGGGTAAACTCAGTGAGTTTTGGTCTATTTTGGACCCAATATATAGAAAATACATTCCTAGACGAAACTATGGCCTTTTGAATCACTAAAAACGGACCTATAACGAAGGAGATATGATAAAAACAAAATACTACTAGACTTATACATTTTCCGGAAAATGGCTTTGCTGATGTACGAATTAACTTGTCCAAAAATGAGCTTTAGACCTTTTCAAAACTTGCCAAACCTTTGAAAATATGATAGTATACCTTTTTACCTTTTCGGTGATATAAAGAACATGAAAATCGGCCTTATAACGAAATTAGTTATGATTTTTCGAAAGTTATTATTTCACAAAAATACCAACAGCACATAACTCAGAAATTTTCCAAGTATAAACAGAAACTTTGTAAACACCCATGTTTGAGCCCATTTTCCCGTCAAATGACTCAGTTCTGGAGTTGGTACTCCAAGGAACAAAAGTTAGTACTCCTGGAGTACTTTTCAAAACAATTGACCTTTTGTCATTTGGACAAGTAACCTGCATTTCATGACCTCTCAAAGTTTCATAAAAACTGCCCAGAAATGGCAGATTTGGCCTAAACACCCAACTTTATGACTGTTTATCTAAAAATCCATACACAATTGGGGGAAACTCCAGTGCTAAGACCTCTAGGTATTGTAACAAGGTTTCCAGAAATGTAAAGCTTACTCCCTAATTCATAGCCTACTGTATTCTACAACTAGTTTTCCGATGCCAATTGAGCCGTTTTCAGAAATTGACAGTGATATCTTACGTCTAAAAGCTAAATTTCATTATATTTCACTATATAACTACCGTATAACATTATTAGACCATATGAACATGTAATAATCACCATGACCTTATACGAAGATGTAAATTATATTTTCGCCAACAATACATATTTTGAATACAAAAACGAGTGGTATAGATTATTGTGCAAGTGCATACATGAACCGATTTCATAATCTAAATTAGATTACTTGCATTCATTATAGGTTGCGATTAGGAGATTGCACCTCATTTCCACAGCTCATACATTCCCGTTTGTGCCATTCATTGAGGTGAGTTTTCATAGCCCCGTATGCATTCTTTTATTGTTTTTAAATCCCACGGGGGAGAATACATTGTACCATTTTCCATACGGAACTAAGTATACCAAACCAAGTACAATGCTTAAGTTACCACATTGCCTATGAAAGTTCCCCTATTATCATGAACCGTTAATTGTATTTAAGCGAGAGTGAGTGGATAGATCTATTGAGGGTGACGCCTCCATCCGTGTTGGGGTTACCGACAGTCAAGCAGATGCATTTCATTTTTATTCATATTAGAGTGTCTGGCAAAACACTCTTTAGGGGCATTCCATACAGTCAAGCTTCGAGGTCATGAGCTTAAGNATAAAAAATTTTACATCTCTCTTCCTTGCTCCCTCTTGCTCGTTCCAACCTCAAGACCCAAGGGTGACCAAGAATTTTCAAGAACAAGTATTTTACAAGTCTTAGATTACATCCATTACAGGGTTTTGCAATATAAACCTATGGATTGTTAGGTTTTTCTACATAAAAAGTTATAAGGTTTTCAAGTAAGTACACCACTAATTTTCTATAAATTTTACCATGAATTCCTTGCTAGGTTTATGTATATTTACCATTTTTGAACTTGCATGTTGAAGTCTATACCACAAAACCTAATTTTCCATCATTTTATGTGTAAAAATAGATTCCTTATGAAACTATGGTGAAATGGTTGAAGTGGTGATGTTAGGGAACCCATGACACCCTAATAAGGTGTATGGTAGATTAAGGGATGAGTTGATGTTGTTAGTATTGGTTTTGGACATGTACAAACTAGGTTATATCATTTTTGGAACCCTTTGTAAACATACTGTCCCTATTTTCAAAATTGGGTAAGCTCAGTGAGTTTTGGTATATTTTGGACCCAAGATATAGAAAATACATTCCTAGACGAAACTATGGCCTTTTGAATCACTAAAAACGGACCTATAACGAAGGAGATATGATAAAAACAAAATACTACTAGACTTATACATTTTCCGGAAAATGGCTTTGCTGATGTACGAATTAACTAGGCCAAAAATGAGCTTTAGACCTTTTCAAAACTTTCCAAACCTTTGAAAATATGATAGTATACCTTTTTACCTTTTCGGGGATATAAAGAACATGAAAATTGGCCTTATAACGAATTAGTTATGATTTTCCAAGTATAAACAGAAACTTTGTAAACACCCATGTTTGAGCCCATTTTCCCGTCAAATGGCTCAGTTCTGGAGTTGGTACTCCAAGGAACAAAAGTTAGTACTCCTGGAGTACTTTTCAAAACAATTGACCTTTTGTCATTTGGACAAGTAACCTGCATTTCATGACCTCTCAAAGTTTCATAAAAACTGCCCAGAAATGGCAGATTTGGCCTAAACACCCAACTTTACGACTGTTTATCTAAAAATCCATACACAATTGTGGGAAACTCCAGTGCTAAGACCTCTAGGTATTGTAACAAGGTTTCCAGAAATGTAAAGCTTACTCCCTAATTCATAGCCTACTGTATTCTACAACTAGTTTTCCGAGGCCATTTGAGCCGTTTTCAGAAATTGACTAAGTGTTATATCTTACGTCTAAAAGCTAAATTTCATTATATTTCACTGTATAACTACCGTATAACATTATTAGACCATATGAACATGTAATAATCACCATGACCTTATACGAAGATGTAAATTATATTTTCGCCAACAATACATATTTTGAATACAAAATAGTGGTATAGATTATTGTGCAACTGCATACATGAACCGATTTCATAATTTAAATTAGATTACTTGCATTCATTATAGGTTGCGATTAGGAGATTGCACCTCATTTCCACAGCTCATACATTCCCGTTTGTGCCATTCATTGAGGTGAGTTTTCATAGCCCTGTATGCATTCTTTTATTGTTTTCAAATCCCATGGGCGAGAATACATTGTACCATTTTCCATACGGAACTAAGTATACCTAACCAAGTACAATGCTTAAGTTACCACATTGCCTATGAAAGTTCCCCTATTATCATGAACCGTTAATTGTATTTAAGCGAGAGTGAGTGGATAGATCTATTGAGGGTGACGCCTCCATCCGTGTTGGGGTTACCGACAGTCAAGCAGATGCATTTCATTTTTATTCATATTAGAGTGTCTGGCAAAACACTCTTTAGGGGCATTCCATACAGTCAAGCTTCGAGGTCATGAGCTTAAGTGCTATTGTACTATTTTTCATTAACATGTGACGGGTAGTCATACATATATACTTATGGTTTCCGTATAACATTCATTTTTATAAACCTATGATTTCTCACCAACATATTGTTGACGTTTTTAGCAATGTATTTTCAGGTAACTAATGTAACAACATGACATGCATTGGACCAACATGGAGTCGAGGATCGACGCGTCTCACTGTTTTATGTCAATGCACTTATCTATCGTTTGATCTTGTTGTTTTCATTTCAATAAATGTGTAAAAACTATTTGGGACCTTTGTTGTAATCTTTTACGTTTTAAATAAAATGATCAAACGTTGTATTTACAAAACGACACTTTAGGTCGTTCAATGTAACCTTGTATGAGATGCCATGATTGTTACACCCGGGAATTCAATTCCGCTGCCATTTAACAGGTAAATTCAGGGTGTGACAGATTGGTACCAGAGCCAAGGTTATAGCGAACTAGGTTGTCCTTATATCCTAGACTATAACTACCCCGTAGTAACATCCCATCATGACATTATAAGTGCATATTTATTTTTCAAGAGTTTTCATTAAACGGGTTATTCATTTCATTTTACATTGTTTGTTACAGAGTATGTCTACAGATTCCCATCCTATTGTCCTTTCATCTGATACGGATATGCCAGATGCGATGTCATCTACAGCTATTCCTTCACCAGTACACCCAGTGTCTACTCCAGTACCTGTTGTTCCAGTATTCCAGTCACAGTTAGTGGCAGTTGATCGGTCGTTTTTCAAGCGGTGAAGCTTAAACCACGGATCGTTGTCCCAACGAGGGTTGAACTGATCTCGTCACTCAAGATCGTGAGCTATGTGAGATGAATAGGTTTAAAAGATGGTTTTGTTTGATTAAACTACAACGACAAATAAACAAGTAAAGAAAAGCGATAAAGCGATAAAGCGACACAAAATAAGTAAACAAGTAAAGAGACATGTAATAAAGCGACTAAATAAAGCGGTAATTAAAAGTGCGATGAATAATGAAAGCGGTAAATGAATTTAAAAGACAATGTGTTTGCAAAGCGACGCGAGCAAGTTCGTTAAGCTTGAGCTAAAGGTTTGTGACGAATTATTTTCTTTTCTCGAGATTAGTTGTCAATTATTCCTTTGAAGAGATAATAACTCTAAACGAGTGAATTAATCATTCCAAGGTTTGTGTCTTTGAATAATTAAATCACACGTCTAATTAATCTCTCGATTATTAATCACAAACGTTTAACACTCTCACTTAACTCACAAACCCGAGCCACTAAGCGAACACGTTTAGAAACTACTCAAGACTCATATTAGAGACGTAAAGCGATAAGGAAATGAAAAGACTTGAAAACATTTAACGTAATTAAGGTTTAAGACTAAAAACGAAAAGACATAAGACTTAAATAAGAAAACGTAACTAAAAATATTTTAAGAAAATTCGACAGCATAACGTTTAGATTTAATAAAAGAAAACCTCACTCGAAAAGACGATGAGGTGAATAAATGCCTAACTCGGCAAATAAAAGAAATAAAACTTGAAAAGAACTTAGAAACAAACCATACTCGCTAAATATAAAAATCCATACTCGCTACAAATTGTATCCATACTTGCTAATAAGAGTTCCATACTCGCTAAGATCAAAAGAAATCCATTCTCGCAGAAAAACTGTCATACTCGCTAAACTAATGCTCCATACTCGCTAAGATCAAACTGTCATACTCACTAACCCTAACAAAAACACCATACTCGCTGGACACTTATCAAACTCGCTAGGATCCATTCCATACTCGCTGGACTTTTGTTCCATACTCGCTAGATGAGTTCCATACTCGCTAGGATTTTCATACTCGCTAACTACTTTTCATACTCTCTAAAAATCTAGAAAAATTTCATACTCTCTAAACCCTAAATACCATACTCGCTAAAATTAAA
>LBNU01006749.1:2247-16244 GCA_014162995.1 Artemisia annua | reverse complement strand
TATAAGCAAAGGAAAGTCTTCAAGCAACACCAACCCTAACCGTAACTACAACAACAACAACTACAACAATAACCAAAACAATACCAATCATAACAACAACAATAACAAAAGAAAGTGGGACAACAATCGAGGTGACAATGCTACACAACAATCACCCAAGAGACAAGAGGTCGCTAAGGCCTATGCTGCAGGGCAGAATGAAAAGAGAGTTTACACTGGTACCCTACCGAAATGCAACCTATGTCCACTTCATCATAACCCTGGGAATTGCCCTAAACCCTGTGATAACTGTAAGAAGCTTGGCCATTCGGCTAGAGAATGCAAATTCCCTATAATTACAGGCAATCAGAGACCCTCAGTGACGTGTTTTGGTTGTGGAGAGAAAGGACATTTTAGGAATGATTGTCCACAACAAGGAAATCAGGACATGGGAACCAAGATGGATTAATTCGAGGAATAGCATGTGTTGTTAGAAGAGAGACCGCTGGGACATTAGCAACATCAAGAATAACAACCGTGCTTAAGATAAGAAGGAGTTCATGTTTTAATATATAAACCGTAGTTTGAGCCCTCTAGGGTTGTACCTTTCTTTTGTATTTTCCGTTGTACGTTGACATAATCTAGTTGTAATAAGCACTTTTCCATCCAATCAATATCTATCTTTTGTTATCTCCGCGATAATCATAACTTTCGCTTATTCCATTTTCTATTCCAATTGTTCAAATTTTCAATTGTGTCGCAACATTATACCATTGTCTTAACAGGGGTTAGGCCGATTTAATTCTTGACGGATTAGTAGACTATTACCATTCCTTAAGATTCTCCCACGTATCCAATGAACCATTTGACAAATTTTATTCCAAGCTATTTTATCACCACCCAATAAATTGATTTTTCTATTATTGTTATCAAGCGATTACTACAATTACACGAAACAATATTCATGATACCCTGAAAAGAATTACCTGGCATACCATTTTTCAAAACAACAAGTTTAACACCATCTAAAACTTTTGAGGAAAGTAACGCTATTTGACTAAATCAAGCATCGCATCATTTGTCCTCAAGTATACATAGCCTGATCACCTATGTATAATTCAGGAAGGATTATGCCATGAAGGAAATAGTCACATTTTCAAGAATTACTAATAACAATTTTCATTCGAAATCCTTGTAAACAAATAGAATTTTTCATGAACATCCCTTTCGACAAACCCTCTTTGGATACGTACGCCGCTTGTCACTCATTCAGCCCTTAAGTTGGATTTTTCCATTGATTTCTCTAGGAGAGACTTTCCATCTACGAACAATATTCTATAACACAAGAAAACGATGAAAGAATAGACGAACCTCCTCAACTTCTAGAAATTCCTTTAAAATATTCTCTTTCCAATCAGATACACATGCTCTACCATCTTCAGGTCAACAAACCTTAAAAAGAACTATCTGAGCACTATAGGACGTGCTCAGCACCGTATAAGCCAGCAAAAATCATGGACTGTGAGTTCAAGCAGTTGAAACAAAGTCGAATTCCTATCGTGAAAGTTCGTTGCAATTCCCGAACAAGTCCCGAGTATACTTGGGTACGGGAAGACCAAAAACGACTCAATTATCCACATCATTTCACCAATACCACTCCCGAGACTAACATGAACCGAATCCAGGGACTGGATTCCTGTTAGGAGGGGAGAATGTCACAATTCACAATTTCAGGTCACTTTCCAAAGCCTTAACATTTTCCATTCACAGAATTTTAATTCATCATTTCACGTAAACTAGGTTTACGAATATTCATTTGACGAAACCGGGTAGGTTAAGTCACAGTTTTCATGAGATTTCAACCATAGTGCATTTCATAGACTAAGGCTAGTCTACATTTCATCATAACATCATTTGCATTCTATTCCACTCGTAGGATTTATAATTTCAAGTTACGTATATTTATTTTCTTTAAATAAATATAAACATATGATTATAGTTTTTAATCAATGTACCAAACCTATTCCACTAAGAGCACTAATATTTTTATATATTAGTCACAATTCCATTAAGTTTATTAAACTATATTTATTTTATATTTTGGAGGTTACCAAATATTAAACATTTACTTGTACATTTATACAACAAGAATTGTACCAACAAAGCAATATCTATCAAAATACCCAATGTTTACAAAAATTATATTTTTATAATTTTTACAACTTTATTATATCCCGGTTAGTCACGTTATATTTTGTTTTTAATTAACCCGGTACCCGATAACGCTAAAACTACAAAACTATACACTAAACGGTACCCCGTAAAATCAATATTGTGCAAAACTTGTGACTAATCTACCACCTCATTGAGGTGGCCGGCCTAGGGAGTACCAAGGACACTTGTTGTCCTCAAGAACATCTAACATATTCACTAACACCAAAATTATTTCTCATAGTTGCATGTAAAAATTTTTATCAAGAAGAAAAATTCTCTCTTCCTCTTTGCTTGCTCCCTAGCTCGCTCCATATTCAAAGACAAAGAAAGACCAAGATTTTTCAAGTAACAAATATTTTACAAGACTTAGAATACATCCATTACAAGGTTTTGCAATATAAACCTATGGATTGTTAGGTTTTTCTACATAAAAGTTATAAGGTTTTCAAGTAAGTTCATCACCAATTTTTACAAGTTCTACCACATTTTCCTTGCTAGGTTTATGTACAATTATTATTTTTGAACTTGCATGTTGAAGTCTATACCACAAAAACCTAAAATTTCTATCATTTTATGTGTAAAATGAATTCCTTATGAAACCTTGGTGAAATGATTGAAATGGTGATGTTAGGAAACCTATGACACCCTAAGAAGGTGTATGGTAGATTAAGGGATGAGTTTATGTTGTTAGTAGTGGATTTGGACATGTACAAACTAGTTAAAATCATTTTTGGAACCATATGTTAACCTTCTGTCCCTATTTTAAATATTGGAAAAATTCAGTGAGCTTTGGTAAATTTTGGACTCAAGACATAGAAAATACATCCTTAGATGAAACTATGGCCTTTTGAATCACTAAAAACGGACTTATAACGAAAAAATTATGCCAAAAACAAAATACTACTAGACTTATACATTTTCCAGAAATTTGTTTGCTGATGTACGAAATTACTTGGCCAAAAACGAGCCTTAGACCTTTTCAAAACTTACCAAACTATTAAAAATATGTTAGTATACCTTTTTACCTTTTCGGGGATATAAAGAACTTGAAAATCGGCCTTATAACGAATTAGTTATGATTTTTCGAAAGTTATTATTTTTACTAATAAACCACCAGCACTTACCCAGAAATTTTCTAAGTATACCTAGAAACACCCATGTTGAGAGCTATATTCCCGTCAATTGACTCAGTTCTGGAGTTTTGGACGTCAAGGAACAAAAGTAGGAGCACCTGGCCTAGTTTTCAAATCAAAAAGCCGTTTGTCATTTGGACTTAAAATGAGTAATCTACAGCTATCCAAATATTCATAAAAACTGCCCAGAAATGGCAGCTTTAGCCTACAAATACCATACTTCTCGACCATTTAGCATAAAATCTATACACTTTGAGCAAAACTTCACTCCTGAACATTTTGAGGCTTGGTGCTAAGCTTTCCAAAAATACTAATTTTACTTCCTAACTCTCAATATTCACTGTTTTACAACTAGTTTTCCGAAGCCATTTTTAACCGTACTTCAAAAATTACTAAGTGTTATATTTTACGTCTAAAATCTATATTTCACTATATAACTATTATATAACATTATTAGTCTATATGAACATGTAATATTCACTATGACCTTATACGAAGATATAAATTATATTTTCGACAACAATACATATTTTGAATACAAAACGAGTGGTATAGATTATAAGTGCAAGTGCATACATGAACCCATTTCATAATCTAAATTAGATTACATGCATTCATCTTAGGTTGCGGCTAGGAGTTGCACCTCATTCCTTCAGTTCATACATTACCGATTGTACCATCACTAGAGGTGAGTTTTCATAGCCCCGTTTACATTTCACTATTTATTTCAAATCCCACGGGGGAGAATACATTGCACCATTTTTCATACGAGCCTAAGTATCAAATCCATATACATTACTTAAGTTACTACATTGCCATGTTTTAAGTCCCCTATCATGAACCGTTAATTGTATTTAAGCGAGAGTGAGTGGATAGATCTATTGAGGGTGACGCCTCCATCCGTGTTGGGGTTACCAACAGTCAAACGGATGCATTTCATTTGATCATTGTTAGAGTGTCGGGCAAAACACTCTGGAGGGGCATTACCTACAGTCTAGCTTCGGGGTCAGGGGCTTAAGAGATAATGTACAATTTTATCAATTATGTGACAGTTCGTCATTCCATTATGTGACAGTTCGTCATTCCATTTTGTGACAGTTCGTCATTCCCTTATACTTATGGTTATCGTACAATATTCATTTTCATAAACCTATGATTTCTCACCAACATTATTGTTGACCGTTTTAGCAATGTATTTTCAGGTTACTAAGATAACAACATGTGACTTGCATATGGACCATCATGGAGTCGAGGAGTCGACGCGTCTCACTGTTTACTTCAATGCACTTATGAACCGTTTGATCTTGTCGTTTTTATTTTCAATAAATGTGTAAAACCACTTGGGACCTATGTTGTAAACTTTTATGTTTTTAATAAAATGATCAAACGTTGTATTTACAAAACGACACTTTAGGTCGTTCAATGTAGCCTTGTATGAGATGCCATGATCGTTACACCCGGGAATTCAATTCCGCTGACATTTAACAGGTAAATTCAGGGTGTGACACTTTATATCCGATCTAGTTGAGTGCCGAGATGGTAATTTGATGATGGAGATGGATCTTGCTCGAGGAGGCACGTTTGAAGCATGATACAGAAAGTGCCGTCTATTGATTATACCGAGCAAATCCAGGGGAGTTTTCCGTTCCTTTTCTAACCCTTCCTATTTTTCATTTTTATGCTTAGTATGACCCAAGTGGGGGGAAGGGATTAGAAATAAACAACCACTTGATTATACTTGCCTTATTTTTCTAGTTTCTAGTGAAAGTGTTTCATTAATAAAATTTTGACATGTTTTTCATTACTTAACTAGATTAATCTTTAACTGAGCACACCCACCATTATGTGAGGATAAGCCTTTCCGTTTTCCCCTTATACATAATACCATAAATGTGAGTGTGCCGGTGGCTGCAGTAGAGTTTAGAACTTGGCTTTGTATATCTTTTTGAGACCATTATAACGAGCATTACATTAAGGCAACTCAGTGTAATCGGTGCAGCTAGGAAATAAGGCAAATTTTAGGATAAATCCAAATAGCCAATCAAATTATGTTATGTGTACATTGACTTTTCACATCGATTAGTCAATCCTCGTGTTAAACCCTTTTGTTGCACTCACCTTTAGTGCAAGATACCCCTAGATACACCCTTCTGAGCCATTCCTTTCATTTTGTTCACCAAATCTATATTTCGTTACACCTATCACCTAGCCTACCCTGTAGTTTCTTATAGTCCACGGTCCGGGCGTTGTTGGTCAATTTTGGTTCCACTAATGAAAGTCGCGTGTTTTGAATAAAAGGGTTTTGGAAGAAGATCGGGTTTAGATTATAGTTGATCTCAAGTGGGAGGATGCTTTGTTTGTTCGTACTATTTTTATAGTTGATCTCATGTATACCTTGTCTTGCATCAAAAAAAAAAATAAAAAAAAATTAAAAAAAGTGAAAAAGAAATATAAAAAGAAAAAAAATAGAAAAAAAAGAAATAAAGAGTATGCAAGCAAGCGTTTGTTTATTTGTTTATAGCTGATAGTTATATAAATCAGCTTATGTGTCGTATTGTGTTAAGTATTTTCACCTTGCGGAGCTTATACTTTATAGACCCGTGTCATTTCTATCTCTTCTTTCTATTTTAGTGTATCTTTGTACAATGGGGGCATTGTATATCTCAAGTGGGGGGGATGGGAGATAGAAATGGTTGATATTACGGTTTTTGGTCAAAATATGTGCAAAATTTACCCAAATTTAAAAATTTTAAAAATTTTTAGAGCACATAAATTTTTTCCATTGATGATGAAGGCCGAGCTAATGCATCCCATTTGCCTAGTTTATGGAAATTATGAGGCACTACATTACATTTTATATGCATTAACTCGTGTATTGAAGTTATTGAAGACCCCTTGACTCTTGACCCTTTGGGATTTAATGCGACTAGTGACGGGGCGATTTTCGACTTTAGGAATCTATTTGTTTCATGTCTTTTTTTTTACACCCATTAAATGTTTTCCCATGTCTTTATCCTACCCTTATCATTCCTTACCTTTAGCTTATTCGAGTTAAGGAATTGAGCAGTCACAGGTGTATCGTTCACGGATTTGATCGAGCATTTGTGGCTTTGTCACCTTTTTTGGAATAATGGTATTGGTAGAGAGTGATTTAACCCCGTAAGCCTTATTGTTGTGTCAACCCATTTGCCTTTTCGAATAGCTGCATCTATTGACTCTAGTGGTGGAGATTAGTATCTTTGCCAAGCCTAAGATAGAATACTCGTCATGACTGAGCAGTTGAGTGATCACCCCAAAATAAACACATAGATTAGTGAGAGAGAGTGTGATTTCAATTCCCTTTTCGTGAGGTGCTCGGGTTGGATATTTCTAGCTTAGGTAATTTTTAAACTCATATCTTCCAAAACATCTTGGGTGATATCTTTTTGTAAATAATTTAAAAGGTCTACTTGAGGACAAGTAGAGTTCAAGTGGGGGGATATTTGATAACATCAAATTTACCCATGATTTAAGCGTTAATTTCCCTTTGAATTGCTCATCTTTTCTATTCATTTGAAGAATATATACTCTTATTTCTTCTTATTTTGGTTTCAGGGTAAAGATTAGTAAAAGTACGTTATTGATGATTTATTGGCTTAAGAATGGGAATTACGCTTGAAGTTACTATGAAGAAACAAACACTACGGTCTAGTTAAGTGATGATACTACACCGTTAGATGTTTTATACCCCAAGAGATGAAGACTATGCCGTAGCAAACAAATGAGCTACGGCGTAACAAAGAAAACCACAGGCTACGCCGTAGTTAGTAATTGGACTACGACGTAATGTTGAAGATATGAGCCCTACGCCCGTAACAAGTCATTGAGTTACGACGTAGGAAAGATTTTATGAAGACTACGCCGTAGCTAGTCATAGGGCTACGACGTAGATGTGTTAACGAGAGTTCTACGGGCATAGCCATTCTTTAGGCTACGCCGTAATAATTTATTACGAAGGCAACAACGTAACTTATTATTTAGTTACGCCGTAGTTTATTACTTGGGCCCGAAGTGTTGAAGTTCAGGGACTACAAAAGGCGAAATAATATTAAGTTTATTAATATTAAGGACTGAAGATAATATGTATGGAACGATGGAGGGTCAAATGTGAATGAATAATAAAACATTTTATGTGTTATTCTTATTAGAAATGAAGTACAAGGACTAAAGATATATTGGACGCAAGTTCGAGGACCAAAGATGGGCAAGGACAAACTTCTATTGTATTATAAATACAAGATAAAATCTGTACAAGGAGTATATAATTGAATATTAGGTTTTTCGTAGTTCTTGGGTCCTCTGTTGCCGTACGAGAAAGAAACAAGAAAAGAAGGAAGGAAGAGGCCTTGGTGGCGAAGGTTTTAAGGGGCAAATCCTTCGGGGTTTTGCCCCGGTATTCGACTAGGGGATCAAAAGCATTTATCTAGCACGATATGTATTATTTCTCGAAACTCATTTATTTATTCAGTTTCATTATTCTTGACAACAATTGTGATTTTGCTTGTTTAATGATTGTCGTGATGCCTATTGTGTTTTATTTAACTGCTTTTGTCTTTTAATTCATTAACTACGGCGTAGTCATATATCTAACTACGGCATAGTCATTTATTGAACTACGGCGTAGCTATATATTTAATTCAGCGTAACCTTTAATAAATTAATCGTTTGGTAATTAATATTTATTGACTTCTAATTTATTTATTATTTGATCTTTATTCCTAGTTTTATTAGTCTTGTTTGTATACTTTCATGGCGAGTATTAGGACACTGTAGTTCCCGTAGTGTTTAGCGTTGGTTGTTCTTTAGAGGCTTGTGAAATTAACCCTAGGAAGCAAGCCGATAGGGATGTGACTTGGCGATAGCAATATCACCGTACATGTGCGAATTAACCCTAGGACCACCTACCAATGCTATACGCTTAACGGAGTTAGAGGGGTGTAAGATCTGACCATGCCGCATCCGCTAGACTTGTCCATGTTAGTAGAGGCACTTAATGACTCTTACATCTTCGTACCGATGAACCCACGGCTTTACAATAGTTTTGGATAGGACAAGGTGTAAGATAGATCTTGGTGATTTAACCCTCTGATCCGAAATGAATTTAATCCCCAGACGAAACAATAATAGACACCGTTACTTTTATTACTGAGAATAGATTACTAGATGACCTGTTGAGAATTATGCTAAGTGAGAATTCTGCTGATGGATTCTGCTGAAGAGCTGGAATCTGCTGAAGATAGGTTTCTGCGGAAGAATAGTTTCTGCATATTGTGTTTCTGCGGATATAGATAAACCGCGTATTTTGTAATTTAGTTAGGATATGCATGAGTTTTATTAGGAGAAGATAATGCATATCTTCTATAGTTTATAGAATATACATTTCTTGTGTAACGGTTTAGGGTTAGGGTTCCTTGTCTATAAAAGGAACATATTATTATATTTTATGTGAGAGTTGGAAAAACAAGTTTTAGTTTTTATAAAAGATCCATAGAGGATCAAAGAGTTCTTAGTATTTTGTGTTCTTACTTGTGTTTGTTTCCGCTTTATAATACAAGTATTAGAGACTTTCTATTAGTGAGTTTGTGATTACATAAACATTGCTAACGATTCACGAGTGCTCAAAGATCTATCAAGGTCTTTATCTCAACAAGTGGTATCAGAGCCTCGAGAGAGTCTCTGTGATACTAAGAACATCATCTCTTTACACCTTCTTAACCAAAACAACCAAAAACAATGACTGGATCAGACTCTGAATCAGAAGTTACACAAAATCAAAACACCACATCCTTACAACAACTCAATCTCACTAACAGCAATGCAAAATTCCCATACCTAAAGAAGGAAGAGTATGAATTATGGGCTACGAAGATGCAGAATTGGATCACTAATGTCGACTACAATCTTTGGAAGGTTATCCTTAAGGGAAATAGTCCAAAGAAGACTGCAGTTGATCAGGAAGGAAGAATGTACCACGTAGATCCTAAAACTGCTGAAGAAATTCTAGCTATGCAGAGGGAAAATAAAGCCAGAACTATTCTCCTTCAAGCTATACCAGATGATCACATGGGTGACTTTCACTTCATGCATGATGCCAAAGATATCTGGATGGCCATCAAAGCTAGGTTTGGTGGGAATGAGGAGTCAAGAAGGATGAGGAAATCAATGCTCAAGCAGCAGTTTCAAGAATTTCAAGTCACAGAGGAAGAAGGTATCCACAAGGGATATGACAGATTCCACAGGATCTTGAGTCAGTTGAATCAGCTGCAGGCCAGGCCAGACAATGAAGATTGCAATGCAAAATTCTTGAGATCCTTACCTCCATCTTGGCTGCAAGTAAGCATTGCACTCAAAGCTAAGGGTGGACTGGATATGATGTCTTTTGATGATTTGTACAACAAGCTTAAAACTCTTGAGCCAGATGTCAGAAGTCCCATTCGTTCTTCCACTCCCACTTACTCAGCTTTTGTAAGCTCCACCTCCAATATGATGACTCATACTTCAAGCCCAATTTCCTCAGCTTCATCTTCATACACCACCACTAAATCCAATACTCAACCACAGTCCAATAGTGTATTAGAAGATGTACTTCACTCCTTTGTTGCTGACTATGAAACTCAGCAACAACTGGCTTATGAGGACTTTGAACAGGTGGATCCGTTGGATATGGAAGAAATGAACTTGAAGTGGCAGGTGGCTATGCTCTCATTGAACATCAAGAGGTTTGAGAACAAGTCTGGGAGAAAGTTTGGTTTTAATGGAAGAGATCCAGCTAGGTTTGACAGAAGAAAGATCAAGTGCTATACTTGTGGACAGCTGGGACACTTCTCAAGAGAATGCAAGGATAGGAAGACTACTGATGAGGTTAGGTACTCTACCTATCAGCAGAATCAAGGGGAGGTTGGAACTTCCAAAGCTGGACCTTCCAAAGCTTTGGTGACTGTGGATGATCATGTTGACTGGAAGACTCATGAACGTAGTGATGGTGAAGCTGATCATAGTGGATTACTGGCCAGCTGTGATACAGAAGATCATCATGATCAAGTTGCCTTTATGGGCATCTCACAGGTACATAATTGTGTTTTTGGTTGTAGTGTAAAATATAATGAGCTTAAGGTATCTTATGATGAACTGAAACCAAAATATAATGAATGTTATAAAGAACTTGAGGCTTACAAAAATGGTTTAAGAACTTTAGAAAAACAAAAAATTTGGTTTCAAAAGAATCAGGTTACTTATGAAGAGAAAATAGGAGTGTTAGAGAGAGATTTAAAATGTGCACAAGATGAGTTGACATACACTAAGAAAGTAAATGCTAAATTAGAATCTGAAAACCAAGTACTAAAAGAGAAGCTAGACAAGGAAATAGCTACACATAAACAATGGTTAATATCAGGTGATAATTTAGCTAGTTGTCTATATAGTAGTCAAGCTGTAAACTCTGGAATAGGTTTAGGTTTTCAAAAATATGTTGGTTTAGAAGCTAGGAATGACCTTGGTAGAACAACACCAGCAGGATTAGCTAATTATGTTAAAGAAGGTAAATTACATGCTGTGCCTGGACCTATTAGAGGAGAACACATGCCCACTGACCTCTCCATTACTGTAGACTTTGATGGATCACACCATCTTTATGGCAAAAAGTCAAGTGACTTGCCAGACCCTAATTCTAATTCTGCTGACTTTGTCTCTTGTTCTACCAGTGACAAGTCTTCTGACCAAGGGTCTACTGCCTATACCAGTTGTGATTCAAGTGAAAAGTCAGACCTTCCCAAGACCTCACCCAAGCCTTCACCCAAGTCTCCATACAAGCCTGTTAGAGTTGCTGCTGATGAATCAAATTCAAAGACAGTTTCCTCTGAAGACTTGTTATTTAATTCTTTGCAAAACAATGCTTTTAATTCTGTCAAAAACAATTCTGTCAATGTTTGTGGTTTGAATGCTTTTAATGGAACATCTTTCACTTTGAATAAATCTTCTAAAAAGAAGAAATGTTTTGTTTGTGGAAGTAAATTTCATTTGATTAAGGATTGTAATTTTCATGAGCAAAGAATGGGTGTATGTGCTAGTCAGAAGAAACCTAGACCAATGTGGAAAAATGTTAATGACATACCATCTTATGTTCCACAAGCAACATGTAAAGCCAGCAGACACAATTCTGCTGATACACGTTTTCCATTTGTTTGGAAAAGATCTGTTGCTAGACCATATGTGAGACCAACTAGTTCTAATTTTCAGAATGGTTATTGGCCTGGATGTTTTGACTCAATGTATGTGGGCAGGGGATATTGGGATACTGCTGTGAAGCCCTCAGCAGGTTGTTCTTGGATTAACAAAGGACCCAAATATAACAGAAGGTCCAAGAACAATGGTGGATCTTATTCATTTACATGGCCTAATTCTCATGATCCACAAGGCAGGCTCAAGTCAGTGATGACTTGAGTCTCCAAAGTGTACTTATATTTTGTATTTATTTTTTGTTGTTGTAGGATCATCCTCTTAAGAGTAAAGATGTTGGCATAGTAGATAGTGGTTGTTCCAAGAGCATGTCAGGAAATAAAGAAAAGATGATTGATTTTGTACCCATAGAAGGAGGAGGCAATGTGACTTTTGGTGGAGGAGATGGTAGAATCACAGGAAAAGGAACTATTAGAACACCAAAATTGGATTTTGAGAATGTGTATTATGTAAAGGAGCTGCAACACTTCAACTTGTTCTCAGTATCACAAATTTGTGACACAAAGAACAAAGTATTCTTCTCTGAGGATGAATGTCTTGTGCTCTCTAAAGACTTCAAACTTCCAGAAGATACTTCAATTCTGCTGATAGTTCCCAGAAACAACAATTTATACATATTCAACATGAATGATGTTCAACCTGAAGGTGATCTAACATGTTTGGTGGCTAAAGCATCCCTGGATGAATCTACAAAATGGCACAGAAGGATGGCTCATGTGAATTTCAAGACCATTAACAAGCTTTCTAAACTTGGTCTAGTTCAAGGACTTCCTTCCAAAGTTTTCACCAATGAACACAACTGTGTTGCCTGCAACAAAGAGAAGAAACACAGAGCCTCATACAAAGCCATTTGAGCTGTGAGCACTATCTCGGAACCTCTTCAGTTGCTGCATATGGATCTCTTTGGTCCAACACAAGTCAGAAGTATTGATCATAAGTACTTCTGCTTGGTAATCACTGATGACTACAGCCGGTTTTGTTGGGTATTCTTTCTGAAAACTAAAGATGAAACATCTCAAATTTTAAAGGAATTTGTTACCCTTGTTGAAAACCAGCTAAACAAAAAGGTTAAGGGCATTAGGTGTGATAATGGGACAGAGTTCAAAAATGCTGTTTTAATAGAACTGTGTAAGTCTAAAGGGATACAAAGGGACTATAGCAATCCAAGAACCCCACAACAAAATGGGGTTGCTGAAAGAAAGAATAGGACCTTAATAGAGGCAGCAAGATTAATGCTTGCAGACTCTAAGTTACCCACAATGTTCTGGACTGAAGCAGTAAGCACTGCTTGTTATGTCTTGAACAGGGTATCCATCACTAGACCTCATTTCAAGACACCTTATGAACTTCTCACTGGGAAAGTTCCTTCTATTCATTACCTCAAACCTTTTGGATGTCAAGTGACCATTTTGAACACTAGTGATCCACTTGGGAAATTTGATCGAAAAGCTAATGAGGGGTACATTATGGGATATTCAGCTCATAGTAAGGCATATAGGGTATATAATCTACATGCTAAAAGGATAGAGGAGACTCTTAACCTGAGATATCTAGAAGAAAAGACTAATGCTCAGGGTCAAGGTCATGCTTGGTATTTTGACCTGGATTACTTAACAGATTATTTGGGTTATACTAGATTGTTGCTAACCAATCTGCAGGTACACAAGAATCTTCCTCTAACAATGCAGGTGTCCTGGATGATGACTCAGAAGATGAGTCTGAGCTTGATGAACAAACCATTGTTGTACCTTTATTTCCTCCTAACCAGTTTGCAGGTAATGGTGCAAAAGATTCTCTTGATAAGAATGAAGAAGAGTCACAATATGCAGAGGATCTTGCTAGACTCAAGAAGCAAGAGCATGCAGCCACTCAAGAAGCTGAGAGGCTTGGTGAGAAGTTTGCAAAAGATGCTGAAGCACTCCTTAGACAATCAGTACAAGCAGTCAGTGGAAACCAGGATTCTGCTGACAGTTCTACTGACAGTTCACCTGTTTCTCCTGACATCACCAAATCTGCTGACAATCCTGCTGCATATACTCCCATTTCTACTAAGGTGTCCACAGACTTTGGAGAACCATATACCAGATTTCCAAGTCCTTCAGATCTTGGTAATCACCAACCCAAAGCTGGCATCTTCACCTCATCTTCCTATGACAGTGTTTTTGAACCAACAATGACCAATCTTGATACCACAATTGATGTCAATCCCAATGCAACAAAAAGGATCAACATTCTACATCCACAGGAAAATATTATTGGTGATCCTCAAGATCCTGTTAGAACTAGAAGCACAGTGAAACAAACTAAGTATGGAGAAGTTGCTTTTATTTCCTATGTCTTAAATCAACAAAGAGACAATCACACAGACTTTCAACATTGTCTGTTTGCTTGTTTTCT
>LBNU01006748.1:22709-62539 GCA_014162995.1 Artemisia annua | reverse complement strand
CATAACTTGCCAAACCATCCAAAGTCACATCACATAAATACTTGGTCAAACACAAAACTTGTGTAAGAAACCTATGGAGAGTCAAACACACAAACCTTGTGTAAGAGATCTATGTTTAGTCAACCACACAATCTTTCCATAAATGTATGATGACAAAACTTACCATAAATGGGATGTGACATTTCTATTTTAAGAAATATGAAAAATGTTGTGTTTTATATGAAATGTAAATGTAGCAAAAATCTAGTTATGCAAGACTTTAAAACTAAAATCATGTTTTACTAAAACAAAAGTTTACACTTTGTCATTAACAAAACTTAGCAAAGATCGTAAAATATAAATAACGTTTTTAGGCGATATTTGTATTAACATACTTTAACTTAAACGAACACAATCAAATCTGAACTTACATACCTTTTTTTTCTGCCCCATTCAGACACTCCTCATGACCCACGGATTCCCACACAATACCAATTTGTTCTACAATAGCTTTAACTTTCTCCATATTTATTGAATTTTCCGAAATTGTTTCTGGTTTACCACCCCCTAGTTTGATGTTGTTACTACCATTCTTAGATTCAGCTACCACCATATGTGAAACCTTATATGCATCAGATAATACTTGCTCATTATTGTTATCGCCAATCCCGTTGACCCACGAGTACCTTATCTTTTGACTCGTTCCCGACTTAGCGAATTTGAGACTATGTCTTCGCACTTTTTCCATCCCTCCAGCTTGAGTTTTAGCCGTTACCCTCCCAAGATCAAACAAACACTGCTCATATGTTCCCCCAACAGATACTTTGCATTTTTTGTTGAATCGATCATTATCAATATCATTACCTTGACTGATAACATTGACATCTTGTGTGCCCATCTGCTTTGTATTAATTTCAACACCATTATTGTTAGTTTGTGCATCCGTATCTACCCATCCCTGTTTCTTCCCGTTAGGATAATATCCATCTGTTTTCTCTTCATGGGCCTTTTCTACGCTATTCTCTTCTTCTTGGATCACAGTATCTTGACTTGCTATTTTGTTAGACTTATTGTTTGATACCTCACTCATATGGCCTTTTTCGATGTGGGCCTCATGGGCCGACTGATCCACAATCTTCCTCATCTTAGCTTCTTCAATTATCTCTATATTGTCACGTGACCTACCATAGTCATCTTTTTTAATTCCTGACTTTTTGTCTTCGCACTTTTTCCATCCCTCCTGCTTGAGTTTTAGCCGTTACCCTCCCAGGATCAAACAAACACTGCTCATATGTTCCCCCAACAGATACTTTGTGTTTTTTGTTGAATCGATCATTATCAATATCATTACCTTGACTGATAACATTGACATCTTGTGTGCCCATCTGCTTTGTATTAATTTCAACACCATTATTGTTAGTTTGTGCATCCGTATCTACCCATCCCTGTTTCTTCCCGTTAGGATAATATCCATCTGTTTTCTCTTCATGGGCCCTTTCTACGCTATTCTCTTCTTCTTGGATCACAGTATCTTGACTTGCTATTTTGTTAGACTTATTGTTTGATACCTCACCCATATGGCCTTTTTCGATGTGGGCCTCATGGGCCGACTGATCCACGCTCTTCCTCATCTTAGCTTCTTCAATTATCTCTATATTGTCACGTGACCTTCCATAGTCATCTTTTTTAATTCCTGACTTTTCAAAAGCTATGCCCTCCTCGTTCTCTTCTCCATGCGTCTTGGAAACATTACTTCTCACTTTAGCCGCCAAGCTCCCCTCGTTCAGTGTAACGTCATTATCAACCTTTAATTCGAATTCGAATTCCGTTGACCTTCTCTCACACCGCGCCTCTCTGTCTTCTAGGTTTGACTTCTGACTTTCGTTACCCGCCTGCTGGTGCTCGTCATCTTCTTCCCCGTCGCCTTCACCCACCGTGTATGCTTCTTGATCCATTGCCGCCGCGTTATTTTCCCCATTCTCCGGTTGATGCTCTTCTTTATCCTCTTCTGTTGCTTTTTGTGTCTCCTCAATCTCGACCACATTACTAATTTCTTCAACAACAACAACTTTATACGTTCTCTTCTTCACCTTGATATGTACTACTTCTTTAATTAGCTCGAGTGTTATTGTATGGATCATTACTCTACCAATGGCAACTGACTGATGACCTTCTAAACAACAATTATTTGTATCAATAATAGACCCATGTAAAGCTGCAATTTTTTTAAATGTTGATTTGTTCCAACATGCTATCGGAACCCCCATGATATTTAGCCATGTGAGTCTTCCCGACGGTCGATATTGGTCGTCCCACTTTCTCATCTTCCACATCCATCTCCTGATACCATGCTCGATGTCTCCTAGTACGTTGTTAACCGTTTCCACTGAATCTACAATAATCATCACCTCTAGACTTCCCAAGTGTTTGACTGCCACGTTATATAGCCATTCGATCTCACACAACCCTGGTAACTTGTCAAGGTACTCCAGCTTTTTGACTTCTCCAATGATGCCTCGACATAATGTTTCATTATCAATCTCGCAATCCATTACTTCAATAGTGCGTACATCATCCTCAACACCCTTATTCGTTTCTGTTTTATGGTCTTCATTCCCAGGTTCTTTCATTCCCATGTCACCAACATCATCACCATTATTATCCCCCTTCTTCAATCCTGTCAACACGTCACTATATCTTTGGTTATCTCTTTCTTTAATAGGTACTTGCCTTACACTCCTTGTGTCTTTCCTCTAATACTCGGTTTTTTGTCCCATGTTGCCCCTTTGATTTTCACCTTCCCTTCTATCATATGCTTTGTATACCCTAAGGTATTCAGTACCTATCCTTATGCCTCTTAAAGAACTAACCAACAATTCCATATTTACTATATTTTTAAACCGCACGAACCCGTACCTTTGCCCGTTCCATAATCTCTTCTTGACCATGAACATGTCGTACACAATTCCATATTTCTTAAACACCATCCACAAGTTACCTATCCCCCATGAGTCCGGAAAATTAAAGAACATGAACGAAGCCGATGATTTTTTATTACCGTTGATGTTATAGGTCCCATAAGATTTGCCGTTGTAAAACCCTCTTGTTCCGTTTTGCCTTTTTGTCTCACCCCTCATTTTCTCTCTCACACAGTCACACTATGCTTTTGTAGTGTAGAATTACCACTATCATTTTATTACTTATAAGTACCTCAAAAAATTCAACATTTTTGAACACTTTTTATATATTATCTTATTTTTTATAAAATGTCTTAACGAAACACTCCCCGAAACATAAATGACCTGGAATCTTAAGCGGGCGAGAGAGTTGGAATTTGTCACAATAGTTTAGGATTTTAATAATCTGCGTTTTTTATTACTGTATTTATGTTACGTTTTTTATTTATGAATAAAAGTTTTAGTTTTTAGTAAATAAAAAAAAAATTGGTTAAAAGGTACAATGGTGTGACACTGTAGGAGAAATGATTGGCATGCCTAAATTTATGCCTAACAATTAGATCACTACACATAGAATGATCAAATGCTATCATGAAGAAAGAGAAACCTCATACTCCACTTGTCATATGTTGAATGGATTAGGCCTAAAATTAGTCATGCCATTTAGGCATGACAATCACTTTCTGACACTGTAGTGAGTGAAAGTAAGATTGAGTNTCAATCCTGTCAACACGTCACTATATCTTTGGTTATCTCTTTCTTTAATAGGTACTTGCCTTACACTCCTTGTGTCTTTCCTCTAATACTCGGTTTTTTGTCCCATGTTGCCCCTTTGATTTTCACCTTCCCTTCTATCATATGCTTTGTATACCCTAAGGTATTCAGTACCTATCCTTATGCCTCTTAAAGAACTAACCAACAATTCCATATTTACTATATTTTTAAACCGCACGAACCCGTACCTTTGCCCGTTCCATAATCTCTTCTTGACCATGAACATGTCGTACACAATTCCATATTTCTTAAACACCATCCACAAGTTACCCATCCCCCATGAGTCCGGAAAATTAAAGAACATGAACGAAGCCGATGATTTTTTATTACCGTTGATGTTATAGGTCCCATAAGATTTGCCGTTGTAAAACCCTCTTGTTCCGTTTTGCCTTTTTGTCTCACCCCTCATTTTCTCTCTCACACAGTCACACTATGCTTTTGTAGTGTAGAATTACCACTATCATTTTATTACTTATAAGTACCTCAAAAAATTCAACATTTTTGAACACTTTTTATATATTATCTTATTTTTTATAAAATGTCTTAACGAAACACTCCCCGAAACATAAATGACCTGGAATCTTAAGCGGGCGAGAGAGTTGGAATTTGTCACAATAGTTTAGGATTTTAATAATCTGCGTTTTTTATTACTGTATTTATGTTACGTTTTTTATTTATGAATAAAAGTTTTAGTTTTTAGTAAATAAAAAAAAAATTGGTTAAAAGGTACAATGGTGTGACACTGTAGGAGAAATGATTGGCATGCCTAAATTTATGCCTAACAATTAGATCACTACACATAGAATGATCAAATGCTATCATGAAGAAAGAGAAACCTCATACTCCACTTGTCATATGTTGAATGGATTAGGCCTAAAATTAGTCATGCCATTTAGGCATGACAATCACTTTCTGACACTGTAGTGAGTGAAAGTAAGATTGAGTGAAAAAGAGAGAAATCTGATGTTGCACTGAAGTAAAAAAGAGTAATAGTGTAATTGTTGGAGTAGCCTAACTTGCAAAGCTGAAATCTAACAACGATTTCTAATATTCCAACAACATATGATATAACTGCGCCTTTTTTTCAATTTACTTTGTTACTTTTTAAATAGCCAGAATTTGTCTAACACTCAAAATAAAAAATTTACATCAAAATACTAGTCCAACACATTTTATTACACTTACTTATATGTTTTTACAACTCAAATGACCCATTTACAATTTTACTAAGCTTTATTGTCTTGCTTTTTAGAAGTTAGTATCACCCAACAATTTCTGGTTAGCACATGCATGCATCTCCCTTGAGCAATAATGAGTACCTTTTAATTGATCTAAAACTTAGAAGTCTTGTATAACAGTACGACTCTCGGTTACAAGACAAAATAATAAAGCTGATTAATCACATCATGTTCATGTTTGTCAAATCTTTATGTTGTCCCAAAACCATAAACAAAAATGGAGTTGCCACATGATATCACACTCTAAAAGTGGTAGCATGTCATCAGTGACATAGTAGTTTTCACATGTGGTAACCTCAATATTCCATTACTTCCAAAATCTTCAGATGAGATTAAGCTCATGTATGTCATTCTTACCATAATTAGCACTTCATAGCATCTTCATCGTATATCGATCTATCGGAATTATAAAATTGATTAGTTATGGACAACATAAGTTACGATTATCGAGCATTGAAGATACAAACAAAGTACGTTTATGCATTTGAAGATGGCTTCCACACTGGTGAGGGTTCTCCCGTTGATTTAACCTTTGGAGGTTTAGATATTTATTATTGTCTAACCAATTATTTTAATCATGTCTTTCTGTTTAACAAAGTAGCACATAACCCAACTTAGTCTTTGTGACTATTTTTTTAATGTAGAAAGATACTTTCACTACTACAAAAGTGACATAAAGCCCAGTTGAAAAGGGGCATAAAGCCCGGCTTTGATGACGAGCTCAAAGAGATGGGGACTCTGTACGAAAAGCAAATAGTGTCCGGTTTTAAAAACGGGCTCTATATCACAATCTCTAGTAGTGTTTTATCATATGATCAACTAGCTCACTAAGAAATTTCATACAAAGATCAACCATTTTATTTTTTAATTTGATTTATGTATTTTTTTTTGCTTTTGTGAAAATGTCACACTCGTTGTTTAGAAGAGAATAATTTTTCCTAACTGATTTAAAAAAGACGATGTGTACATACATACATCTAGATGTATCGTATTTATAAACTATATGGAGAATATATGGTGTGCAATGTAACGATGCCACACTTCAAGCAAGAAATATTCTATCAACTTTATGAAAAGAGAATAACAATAAACTGTTAATGATATTTGGAAGAAAAGGGTGATTTGGACCATGGAAGCATTAATGATTGGATAGGATGAAGTGGGCTACTTCCTTTTCTTGTAAATCATTTGCTTTAGTTGCCCACTTCTTAGTTTCTCCACAACAAAATATTTAGAGTAAACTACATTAACAGTCCTTGTTGTTTGTTGATTATTACGGGTTCAATTCGATTTTTCGTTTTCATATCAAATGTAGTCACTGTGGTAGTGTGGTTCTCACCCGTTTTGGATCCGGTCCAATTTACCCAACTCTTTTAACAAAACCTTGCAACTATATCTCACTCTTAATAGTGAAAGTTAGTTCAATGACTTCTCATCCTCACAATTAGTTCAATAACCTTTCATCCTTCACGCACCAAATTATCTCTAACACACAACCAAGATCATGAAGTTTATCATCCTTTCACAATTGGAATAATGCAACTTGAGACATTATCCCCAATCTTGAAACACAAACTTGATTTCATTATTAATAGAATAATGTAATCTCTCATACCTTCCCACAATCTGAAATTTTAGACGCTAAGTAAATGGAATCTCCAAAATGTGAAGAACGGTGGGATCACCCTGGTCCCATACATCCTAAGGATGCCAACCGGACCCTCCCCCAAAGACCCGGCCCCAGGGCTAAGTAAATGGAATCTAGGATTGTCCAAAACTAAAATCATATAACCCCATTGTCTCAACTCTGTTAGAAAAATTCACTCAAAATAGGATCACATATGCATTTCCATCTTGTTTAAAACATACCTTGCAAATCATTGTCAGTGCAAACGATATTCTAATCAAAATCATCATTGCCAACCATAGCTCAACACCTCTGTTAATTAGTGCAAACGATATTCTAATCAAAATCATCATTGCCAACCATAGCTCAACACCTCTGTTAATCGTTCACTCACCCACAATATGGAATCATTTCCATTCGCACATACATGCATATTGTTTTAACTTTTATTTTTCACTTAATATAAATCCTTTCGGGTCTATATTTTGACATGACTTGTCAAGATATTAATGGCATATATCTATCTCATTCAGAGTATGTCTTTTCAAAAAATTATCCTTAACGTCAACACTCTTCGATCCAAAAGTCTTACAATGGTGATTTCCTAAAACAACCCCAAGCAAGAAAAGCACACATAATGCTTAACAAATAAATCTTGAGGATTTAGAAATCTCTCAACGTAACTCTTGACGATAGTTTATCAGAATCTGAAACATTATCTTTGATAGATGATAATGTCATAAAAGAACGCGTCGTTCAAAATCATGATAGAACTCTCTTTCTCAATGACAACTTGGAAAATTATTCCCATAATTTTGTATATCAATTAATGAACGAATTTCATTCTTGTTTGTATGATTGGTTATACAATTATACCAAGAATGTCAGACATGTTGTGGCCCTTGAGCGTTTTTGAGTAACAATAACTCGTTCTTTGTCATTTAAGTCATCTCGTTATTTTTCTTTCAGCATTTAGGTTGCGCATTTAAAACAATGATTGCATAAGGCTTATTTCTAACATAATAGTCATACTCCATAGCATTCACTCTTCTTAAGAGCTCAACTTTGTTTATGATCATATAGTCTCTCCAATATTCTCTTATAACTCTCCTCGTCACTCATTCTTCCTAAGAATCTAAGATTGGCTTAGCTTAATCCCTGATGATGTCTCGTTATATGTATCTTCTTCATATATTGTTGTTCCAATTTTTCTTTATATATTATGTTGCACGAAACTCCCTTGATTGTAGGAAAAGCCTTAGTAAGAAATTTGATCCATGGATTCGTTAGCAACGAAGGTCAATAAACAAGGGGATGTAATTATCATGAGGGAGAAATAAGCTACGGGGAGCTCAAGGGTATCAAAGGCTTTAGTGGGATGATGAAAGCTCAACTTTTGGGGGAGAAAAGAGATAATACGGGTGTTGTAGTGGCGATATCGGAGCACCCACCTTTTTTGCTTCGACGGAAGGGGGAGAATGAAGTGTAAACAAGTAACTTTACATTTTGCTATGTGTTATAGTTTACATAACTTTTCATCATTAAAAAGGGAGAGATTGTTAGTGCAAATATTATGATATTTAAACTAAACGGTTTCTTATGTTTTAATGATGAAAACATGTAACTTGTAATACATAACATAAACTGTGCAAGTTACTTGTTTACACTAATCATCAAAGCATACATTAATCAACACCTCGATGTCTCCAATCCTCCTATGCTTCAACATAGATTCGTATATGTTTGTTATGTTGCATCATGATCAAACCATTGAGAATTTTTAAAATACTTTTTAGAGTCATTAAGTATTTTAAAATACAATCATTCTTTTTCGAACCTCGATTTGCATTTCATACAACGTATGAAAACGTTTTTACAAACTAGTTTAATGATCAAAGAACCTAATTGCATACACATAGCATTAACTTTGTCAAAGCTTGCTTACACATGTCTAAACAAATGTTTTCCTTATTAAATCATGTTTAAATAACTAGTAATCTCTTAATCATATAAGACAAAATGATTAATCAAAAGAGACAAATAATTAAGCTGTTTTAGGAAAGGAATCTAATCTCATTAAACCTAATCTAGTAAGGTTTTCGTTTTAATTAATCTTCTCATAATCTTTTGGAAAGATTTTTGGTTAAACATTAGTTAAACAAATTAGTCAAAAAGTTGTCTCTAGACGCCCTGGTGATCCCTTAACTGTAAGTGACAGATCCTTAATAAAGGATCCGCGGATCCGTCGGACAGCCAAACTATGACAGATGTCTTTGCCTATAAATAGAGCCTATTTCTTACACTTTTGGCTAACCTTTTTGATACAGTTTCTCTTGCATAATTTACTCACACTTAGTCACCATCATAACCAAGCTTTTGCAATGTAATAACACACATTCTCAAGTCTTTAAATCCTCACCAAACCTTGATCATAATGCTTCTAACTTTCATTTGTTGTAAGCATGTTTCTACTTGATCATCCATCCAAGAAAGCTTTGAGATCTTGTCATCCTCATCCACCACAAGAACACACATATGAAGATCTATCACAACAAGATTAGAGCACTTGTGATCTTCTTTCATTAAAGGCTTCTTATAATAAGAGGTTCATCTAGATTAGGCATTCACATCTACTAGACACTTATGTCTTAGATCATCATCATATACCACCATGTATCATTATACCACATTTTGTATAACCAACTATACACTAAACTAGATTTTAGATAGTTTATGTGTTTAGGCTTTAAAACACAAGGTTTGTTATGTGGGCCACAAAATATAACGGGTTTGGTTGTACCCGAAGAAGAACTCTATACCTAGCTTAGTATCAGTAAACATTGTAAGCGACGATGTAAGGTTTCTCCGCCGAGAAGGAAGCTTGTTGATTTAGTGAAGTAATTCTCAAGTTGGGTACTCGAAAAGTGGAGTAGGGAGAAAAGGAGCTTCGTGAACGAACCATTATAAATCATTGTGTCCGGTTTATGCTTTCTTTTACTTATCGTGTTACACCTAAATTTGGATTGCGTTATGCTAGTGTCCTGGCTTGTTGCTTATATGTTGTTTATGTTTGTGGTGTGATGACATGCCTTAGTTCATAGTATCTATTATCTTTATTGTTGTAGAACTATCATTGCAACTTTTTATATTATGTCACACTTAATTGGTTGTTTGATAAAAAAAAATTTAATTTTTAAACGAAAACGTATTCAACCCCTTTACGTTTTTCATAGTAAATATAGATGTCATTTCTTTTTAGGTATTTTTTTTAATCAATTATTTGGTTTTGGGAGAAAAATGAAATTTGCTCCTTAAGAAATCACTAGATTCAGACATTCAATTAAATCGTTTTCCCCTCTTTTTTTTGTAGGTTTCCACTGAAACCACACGTGTCCTTTCTTTTAGTTCCTTTTTTCATATATATTTGCTCTTATTTTGTTTTGTTTTTTCCTTTGAAATAATGCTCTCATCGTCAGCTCCACATTACAAAATCAGTAGAACCTATCCAGGCATATGCTCGTCATATAAACTTGCTTATATTTCATTTTCTTAAGCTATAATCACATATTCACAATTTTAAAATACGTATTTGCATTAACATGACATGACCTAATATGAGGCGAAAATTTGTAGGGTAATTAGGTAATCTAATTTTAAAATATCCTCGTTAACGTCACAAACGATATGCCTTCCAATGTTTGTGTTATGTTATGTAATCTTGCTTGCATGCTTTGTATATAGATAGACTTTAGCCATGTTACTTGTTTGTATATTTTTGGATATTCAAATTTTTGGATCAGATTTTGGTTATACAGATCGAGCGATCATGATGAAAATTAAAGCTCAATATGATCATGATGAAAAAACAAGAATAAACAAAATAATGCAGGCAAAGAAAAACACAAAATACATAAAGAAGAAACCACTCGAGGGTGGCCTAGTGGCAAAATAGTTTATGACTATCACTATAAACTGTGTAAGGTCTCAGGTTCAATTCCTGTTTGGTGTAAACAATCTTGAAGTGGCCACACCAACCTTCTGAAAAGGGAAAGCTTTACCTGGTTTGAGTCTATGTGACGATAAGTTCAAACCCCGTGAATTAGTCGGCCAAATAATTGAAAACCATGATTCACAACAACAAAATTTACACAAAGAAGCACTTTGCACTGTATGGAGCACATTGGCCTTCAACACAAATGATTAGAAACTGCAAAGATCCATGGTGATAGTGTTGGTGGGTGGGTGGGACCACGGTTTAGCGATTGGAGTGTGCATGGTGCTTACTCCTTTGGCTAAATGCCTAAATGGTTTGTTTGATTATTAGTTGCCATTTAAAAAGTTTAGTGGTCCAAAGTTCAACCAATAAACATTGAAGCCTTGAAGGACCATTCGAAATATAATCATTACATGTCTTTAGTTGCCAATGATTAGGCCATGAATTTATCCACCTGCAAGTTTCTTAGAACATATTAATACTTAACTAGTTCATTGAACAAATACTAGCAAAATGTTTGAAGAGAGGAGATTCGATGCACTAAAGACATGGGAGACCCCTTTGATGAGATACATATTTGTGTATGAATGCACATCAAAGTTCAAAATAAAATAGGGATACGTGGATAACAAACAAATTAAATGTCAATAAAATAACTTAAAAAAGAATAGCAAGCAAAGTTGAGAGGATATATGCCATCACCATCTATTTTGACACACATCATATTCCATACCAGAAACAAAAGGTAAGGAAGTTGAAAGGGATGACCATATCAATTATCCTAAGTCAATTATCTCTTAAAACACATTATTAATCATCGAATGGGTTAACGACAACTCGGGTCGACAAAATCCATATCGTATAATTACATACCTGCAAATCATAACCTAACAAAAGTTGTCATTCATCGGATATGGCTGTGGATACATTTAATTTGTCATAAAATATTAAAATCCTAGCTATTTGTTGGTGGATGTGTCCCATAATCAAATTTTGATTGTTGCAAATAATGATCATATAGACAACTATAGAAGATGTCATTTTCCATGGTCTAATGACAATACACAAAACTGACTTAGACCATATGTGGTTATGGATGGATGCATAATGCATGAAACCCCGTTATGCCCTCTCCCACCTTCACGCGCAATCAGTTAACTTTTGAGATGTTTTGGTCACCTGCTTGACTCAAACTTCTTTCTTTGTTAATTTGTGCTATATTTGTGTTTAAAGTGAGGTATATTTGTGTGGTTGATTTGGTGGTCACCATTATGGCTGTTTGGTCGTTGTCTAGTTGATTTAGTGAAAGGTCTGAATGCTGATGAACATGGAGCTGAGGTGCCGATGATATCTATATGTAGTCACCAAAGGACTTGTATCCTAATGATACCTTATGTTGTGTGAGGATTTCTCAAATTAAATGGTTGTGGGTTCAAGTCCTACTTATAACATGTGAGATAGTAGGTAGTCACAATTACATCCCGTCTTGAATATATAACCATTTATTCTATATTATTTTGAATAACTAACTATACTACTTTTAAATAGAAATGAATATACTGGTATTTTAAAAGGGAGGTGATTGGGCACCCATATTTTTTATTGAGACACTCAACTGTATAAATATCTAATACACAACTGACTAACAGTTAAAATACATTGTAAGCACTATACAACTATGTAATGCATACATTAAAATGTCCCAATCAAAAATATGAGTATACAACTCATTTCCTCTTTTAAAATATCTAATACACAACTGACTAAAAGTTTAACTAACATTATTATGAATGAAAATTAATCACATGATATCTAACGATCAATTAATATGGAAGACAACTAGCTGTCACGGGAATACGGCTTACCAAGGGCTGTTTAACTATATTTTGGAAAAGAAAATAACCAACACTAGTAATCATATTGTATGAAATACTATCTATTAAGAGTAATATCTTTTGTTATAAAAAAAGAAAAGAAAAAAAAGAGTAATATCTTGAATTTTTTCGACGTGAAAAATCACAATATATAAACAGTTCTACTGTTAAGGCAAAAGATTATTTTCCAAAATGATAGATCCTAGACGTATTTTACTTAAAGCCTTCTCATCATTTCTACATATATATTCAAATAATGACATTTAATTTGGTATATGATATAAGCTACAACTTAACAGACTTGGTTATATGAAACTGATATAATTATTAGTACCATTTCGTCATATTAAAATCACCTCAAATACATACTGAGTGATTAACCCGTTTTAGACAAATACTCCAATACGGACCATAAGCTACTCATTTCGTCTTGTTCGAGTTCGAGTTCCTAAACAGAACAATGCAACTCTCAAAGTACATGTTGGGGCAAAGAAGTATATATATTATTTTCACTTTGAATTAATGGATTAAACGTATTACTTTAGAGTTAAATAAGCATGTTAGTTGAGAACAAATTAGTTAAGTGACCATATAATTAAAGTTAATGATGAGATATGGTCCTATTATATATGATTTAGAGCACTTTGCCGACTACTTGTTGGTGGTACGGACGATGGGTGCTCTCAACGGCGTGCTTCTCCATCATTTCTACACCACCACTATACTCAAAAATTAAAAGTTGCGTACTCCAACTTTCTTGTGATATTACCACCTTTTAATTTATTCTTAATCATTTTTAAGAATCATCTAGAGAATAACTCCAAAAGGGTAAATCAAAATGTTTAGAAGGAATTGTTGTTAGAAATGTTACACGTACTAATACACCAAATAACGCTTTAGAGCGATCATACTCCCCCAATATGAAGTATTCTTACAAGGGCGGACTTATGGGATTTCCGAAGATTCACGGGAACCCTACGAATTTTCTTCACTTTATATAATTTTTTATAAAAGCTCTTGCATTATTTACGAAATGCACCGGGTGACTTTTCAATTCATCTATATTTTTTTCAAAAATCACATTACAATTTGTTTTGTGTGCGCACATGGTCACTTTAATTCCTAAGTCCCCCATGTATTCTTACAAAACGTGAATCGATAACCAGCAAAATTGAGGTGAAATGTTCAGGGAGTACTTAGTACACTCCGAGTGATGATAATGTAACGTCCTATAGAAAATGAGTATAGGTTGCAAACTGTGGACAAACGGGTTCAGAGAGATGTAGTAAAATCTTAATTTTGGTCACAAACTATATGAAATGCAAGTCTCAGCTGCAACTTGTATGCAAAACGGACAACTAAACAATGTTGATCAACCAAGTTGTTATAATAATAATTAATGCGGGTTTGGCGAAATTGTATAGAACTTGTATTTCAAGGTCGAGTCAGAGCTAATATATATTATACAGCTATATTACATAAGAAAATAAAATAAAATAAAATAAAAAATCCACAAAGAAACATCTACAAAAAAATGGGTTAATCAAAGAGAAGAGAGAAATTATTTAAAAAGTCATCAATCAAAACATATCACCTCATTTTTGTGTATGATTCTTTTGTGGATGTAGCATAGATATATATTATATATAAAGAAAAGCCCAAGGTTCAAAATGTAAATAGTTGATAGTGTAGGGACCAAGCTGTAAATAGTTTGAATGTTTGTTATTTCTGTTCACTCCCTCTTTTATAAAGGGATTATAATCTCATTTCATAATCAGTTAATGAGAAACAATTTTCTTCTCCAAATCATTTCTTTCACCATTCATTTACTCTACATGGAATCACACTAATGGTGACTCTGAATACCTAATTCACCGTAAACTGTCATTAAACCATCATTAACCACCGTTAATTCATCGTTTTCATTGTATAAAATCAACAGTAAGTTGTCATAAGTCTTGTCACCCATCATTTTAAAGGTAATTAAGTCTAATTTAATTTAAAATTAGTCGTAACGGTTGGTTTGTAAAAGATTGTTGTCAGTTCGTTAAAGAGTAACAGGAGGTCGGTTTTGGGTCAAGTCGTTTCCGCGAAAAGTTTTAAATTTTTAGTCAAATTGGGAATGGGGCGTAACAGTATGCTACTTCTGTCCATATGCAAGGTGTGAAGCATTTGTGAAGGTATCTATTGAATTTNACTCAACTGTATAAATATCTAATACACAACTGACTAACAGTTAAAACACATTGTAAGCACTATACAACTATGTAATGCATACATTAAAATGTCCCAATCAAAAATATGAGTATACAACTCATTTCCTCTTTTAAAATATCTAATACACAACTGACTAAAAGTTTAACTAACATTATTATGAATGAAAATTAATCACATGATATCTAACGATCAATTAATATGGAAGACAACTAGCTGTCACGGGAATACGGCTTACCAAGGGCTGTTTAACTATATTTTGGAAAAGAAAATAACCCACACTAGTAATCATATTGTATGAAATACTATCTATTAAGAGTAATATCTTTTGTTATAAAAAAAGAAAAGAAAAAAAAGAGTAATATCTTGAATTTTTTCGACTGAAAAATCACAATATATAAACAGTTCTACTGTTAAGGCAAAAGATTATTTTCCAAAATGATAGATCCTAGACGTATTTTACTTAAAGCCTTCTCATCATTTCTACATATATATTCAAATAATGACATTTAATTTGGTATATGATATAAGCTACAACTTAACAGACTTGGTTATATGAAACTGATATAATTATTAGTACCATTTCGTCATATTAAAATCACCTCAAATACATACTGAGTGATTAACCCGTTTTAGACAAATACTCCAATACGGACCATAAGCTACTCATTTCGTCTTGTTCGAGTTCCTATATAGAACAATGCAACTCTCAAAGTACATGTTGGTGGCTTGGGGCAAAGAAGTATAAATATTACTTTCACTTTGAATTAATGGATTAAACGTATAACTTTAGAGTTAAATAAGCATGTTAGTTGAGAACAAATTAGTTAAGTGACCATATAATTAAAGTTAATGATGGGATATGGTCCTATTATATATGATTTAGAGCACTTTGCCGACTAGTTGTTGGTGGTACGGACGATGGGTGCTCTCAACGGCGTGCTTCTCCATCATTTCTACACCACCACTCTACTCAAAAATTAAAAGTTGCGTACTCCAACTTTCTTGTGATATTACCACCTTTTAATTTATTCTTAATCATTTTTAAGAATCATCTAGAGAATAATTCCAAAAGGGTAAATCAAAATGCTTAGAAGGACTTGTTGTCAGAAATGTTACACGTACTAATACACCAAATAACGCTTTAGAGCGATCATGCTCCCCCAACATGAAGTATTCTTACAAGGGCGGACCTAGGTGATTTCCGAAAGTTCACGGGAACCCTATGGATTTTCTTCACTTCGTTACAATTCATCTATATTTTTTTCAAATATCACGTTACAATTTGTTTTGTGTGCGCACATGGTCACTTTAATTCCTAAGTCCCCCGATGTATTCTTACAAAACGTGAATCGATAACCAGCAAAATTGAGGTGAAATGTTCAGCGAGTACTTAGTACACTCCGAGTGATGATAATGTAACGTCCTATAGAAAATGAGTATAGGTTGCAAACTGTGGACAAATGGGTTCAGAGAGATGCAGTAGAATCTTAATTTTGGTCACAAACCATATGAAATGTAAGTCTCAGCTGCAACTTGTAGGCAAAACGGACAACTAAACGATGTTGATCAACCAAGTTGTTATAATAATAATTAATGCGGGTTTGGCAAAATTGTATACAACTTGTATTTCAAGGTCGAGTCAGAGCTAATATATATTATGCAGCTATGCTACACAAGAAAAATAAATAAAATAAAAAATCCACAAAGAAACATCTACAAAAAATGGGTTAATCAAAGAGAAGAGAGAAATTATTTAAAAAGTCATCAATTAAAACATGTCACCTCATTTTTGTTGATGATTCTTTTGTAGATGTAGCATAGCTCTATATTATATACTCCGTATAAAGGAAAGCCCAAGGTTCAAAATGTAAATAGTTGATAGTGTAGGGACCAAGCTGTAAATAGTTTGAATGTTTGTTATTTCTGTTCACTCCCTCTTTTATAAAGGGATTATAATCTCATTTCATAATCAGTTAATGAGAAACAGTTAGTTTTCTTCTCCAAATCATTTCTTTCACCATTATTTACTCTACATGTAATCACACTAATGGTGACTATGAATACCTAATTTCACAGTAAACCGTCATTAAACAATCATTAACCACCGTCAATTCATCGTTTTCGTTGTATAAAATCAACAGTAAGTTGTCATAAGTCTTGTCACCCATCATTTTAAAGGTAATTGAGTCTAATTTAATTTAAAATTAGTCGTAACGGTTGGTTTGTAAAAGATTGTTGTCAGTTCGTTAAAAAGTAACAGGAGGTCGGTTTTGGGTCATGTCGTTTCCGCGAAAAGTTTTAAATTTTTAGTCAAATTGGTAATGGGGCGTAACAGTATCCTACTTCTGTCCATATGCAAGGTGTGAAGAATTTGTGAAGGTATCTATTGAATTCNTTGCCTGGTCAAGGTATTCTACTTGCACGTCACTCTAAAGTATAGCTGACTGCATATTATGACTCTCATTGGGCAAGTTTTCCCATACAAGGAGATCGACAACTAGATATTCATTCTTTTGGGAGACTTTCCTATCTCATGGAAGTCCAAGAAACAAGGTGTGGTGTCTAGAAGCTCAGCTGAAGCAGAATACAGAGCAATGGCGGTAACATGTTGTGAAGTGACTTGGCTTCTTAGGCTTTTGAAAGATCATGGTCTTAAAGATTTACATCCTGTTACTCTACACTGTGACAAGCAAGCTGCTATATACATAGCAACAAATTCAGTTTTCCATGCCAAGACTAAACATATTGAAGTTGACTATCATTATGTGAGACATCAAGTCAAGGATGGTGCTCTCAAGCTTGTGTATGTTCATACCTCAAAACAACTTTCTGATGTGTTCACTAAAATTCTTCCTGTTGAGCAACATCATACTCTCTTGCACAAGTTAAGAGTTTCTTCACCAGATAACTCTCAACTTGAGGGGATTATAAAGGAAAGTACAAGGTCCAAAATGTAAATAGTTGATAGTGTAGTTTGAATGTTTGTTATTTCTCTTCATTCCCTCGTTTATAAAAGGATTGTAATCTCATTTCATAATCAGTTAATGAGAAACAGTTTTCTTCTCCAAATCATTTCTTTCCCCATGCATTTACATTACATTATATAAGAGTAACTTGAAGCAAATTTAGAAACTACTTGGAGCGGCTCTAACATTTTAGAGCTTATGATTTTACAAAGTTCTGAGACTAAAGGTAGTGGTCACCTATGGCCACTACCCCCTTACCTTAAATATCAGCGCCAACTAAACTTTCTCTCACCTTTCACTCCTCTCACTTCCTTTTACCTTTCACTCGTGGTGGTCACCTTTTATTAAAATATTCACTTTACACAAATATATTCTCACTAAATACCCCACACGCACACTCATAAACCAAATAAAAAGTATTATAAAAAAAAAATAAATAAAAAATAAAAAAAATCCCGCAAATTTTCAGCCCTCATCTTTTCTAAAGATGAGCCACTCACCTTTCATGCCATGTTTTTCTCCACCTCGCACATGAACTTGTTTGGGTGTCATGAGTTAAGTGAGCCTCACCTCACACCCATTACTATTAATCTAATAAACTTTGTCATCCAAATTTAACTTTTTAGTTATATAAAATTCACATCAAACAAAGGTAATAGATTATATTTATATTAAAACATGACATAATATGAAGGTATGAACGTGTCAAAGGGGGCGAGGTTATCTTAACGTTGTGGTGCCTCTGATTATATTTATGTTGTTTTCTAGTATTGGGCTAAAGACAAACAAACATGCACCATAATTATTCACCTTTTGTCTACCACCTTTCTTTTCACTATGCTTTTAAAGTAGTTAAACATGTGGAGGTGAGAATTGCGTCACAAACTGCTTAGCATAATACACGATTTTGTGTATGGTTTCAAATATTTGTTATAAGCTTTAAATAAACCATGTATTAACATTTTGTCGTTTCCCAACACAAGATTTATTATCAATTATAATTCTTTTGACATTTTGAGACTCCAATATTGCTTTATATACTGTTAATTATGTTAATTATGCTAGTCTTTTATACCCACCATTGTTAGATATTTTAGGAAGGATTAAAAAGTTATTTTTGACGTGGTTATTGACACCACTACGTGCGTCATTTGGAAAATTAGGATTAAATTTAGCTTCGGTCTTAAGTGGTTAAGTATGAATCCTTAATAAGAATTGAAATTTAATCCTAATTGGTTGGATTGGATTAGTAATTTAAAAAATTGCTCGTACAAATTTATTGTAATCTCTTTCCTCTAGTTACTTTGTTATATTGACTTTTACATATTCTGCCACTAAAAAAAATAAATAAATAAAGTTTTGTTTAGTTCGTTCAACCATTACCTGTTAGTCACTTACTTCTTTTATTGGAAAGTGTTGGGAGTATGAACTCGTTGGGCTTGTCTTAATGATAGTCAGGGTTGTTCTACGTTATTCCGAGCATGGAAGTGTGCTGTAGTATATAGCTCCGACTCTCCGAGAACCACCATCCGATGGTCAAGACAAAACTTCATACATAGAAGATTTGTATGTGTTTGGTGTAGTATGTATGAATAACATAAGCTTCGTTGTAATTGACGTGGATGATGATCGACTTGGTACATCATCAGGAACTAATGCACACATGCATGGTACATCATCAGGAACTAATGCACACATGCGTGCGTGTTTTAATATAGGAATTATTTGTACACTTATGTTTTTTATTGAGACATTCTACTTTGTGCATTATATGGTTGTATAATGTTTATAATGTGCACCGAATGTTTTTATAGTTGTGTCTCTTTTATTAATAATACCACTAATGTTAAAACCACTCTTTATCATAATTTTTAAAAGGTCAAAAATGCCCCTTCAAGTTTTCAAAAAATAAAAATAGCCTTTAACCCTTTTCAAAAAGTCTAAAATACCTCCTTAGGTATGCCAAACATACAAAATAACCTTTGAATACATTAAGCTTTACATTTCTAATACAACTTAAGTTTACTAATAATACAAAATAGCTCACTAAACCAATTAACTTTATATTTACATACCCACTTAGTATTATAACAAATTACCCAAGGCCTTTGGTCTAGGAGTATGTGAGTTGGCCACCAACCTAAAGGCTGTGAGTTCAAGTCTCGTTGAAAGCACTTGCGAGATATATTGTGAGATAGGTAGTATTGAGTGTGAAAAGTTATCGTTCAAAAAAAAGTATTATAAGAAATTATCCTTAAACCCATTAAACTCAATAATTTTACTCTTTTGCATCATTTTCTTTATTATTATTAGCACTTTTTGATAAACAAACACATTATTGTTAAACTTAATTTCCTAGCTATATCATGTGTTTTTGTGTGTCTGCTGCAACGTTGCGAGCAACAAATATCTCGTTAACATCTAAATACAAAAGTAAAGTTGATAGAAATTAAGGTTTAAGTATCAAAGAAGATGAATGTAGTATTACATACTTTATCAATAATAATTAGGTCTACTTTGGAAAATTTAAATAGAAAAAAGTATATAAAACTTTAGGCTTATGGTTTGATGGTGATGGCTTAAAGAATGCCTACTCCCACATCTTATATATAAATCAATACCCCTTTTACCCTATTAGATTTCAAGACACTTGTACTTGTATTTGCTAAAACTCATAACCTCCAAAATCATCAATCTTTTTTAATCACTAGTTTGGTGACCTTTTGATTCTAGCTCAGAATTACAAGAATACCTTATGTCTACATATATGAGTATATAAAGATATTATTTTATATATGTTTTATGAGTACATTACACAAATGGCATTTGAGGAGTTTAAGGTAAGACGTTATGATGGAGGCCTTGATAGAGCAAGACTTGAACTACTTGAAAGAAGATGTGAAGTAGGACCATCACAACATGTACTTCTATTCACTGATACCATGGGTGACCCCATTTCAAGAATCCGAAATAGTCCCATGTACATCATGCTGGTAAACTTACACATTCAACTTTGTTCTATTATTTATTTCACTATCTTAAAGCTTTGTGACAACATGTAGGTTGCTGAGTTGAACCATGAGCTAGTTGGTGCCATTCAAGGTTCAATCAAAGTGGTTACAATGAAAGAGTTGGCTAAAGTGGGCTACATTTTGGGACTAAGGGTCTCACCACTTCATCGTCGTAAAGGCATTGGTTTGAGTCTTGTGCAGCATTTAGAAGAATGGTTCGTTAGGCACCAAGTTGACTACGCGTACATGGCAACTGAAAAAGATAACACTGCTTCAGTTGATCTCTTTGTAAATAAGCTTCAGTATGTTAAATTTAGGACGCCTGCAATCCTCGTTCATCCAGTAAGAACCCGACCCCTCAAGTTGTCATCCAAGATCGAGATTTTTAAAATCAGTGAAGAAAATGCAGAGTATTTGTATCGTAGGTTTATGGGTTTAACTGAGTTTTTTCCCTCAGATATTGATAAGGTGCTTAGTAACAAGCTAAGTTTAGGCACGTGGGTGGCTTGCGACCAAGGAGAACGCTGTCGATTTGGGCATAATGGTTATTTTCCCACAAATTGGGCTATGCTAAGTGTTTGGAATAGTGGAGGTTTATTCAAAATGCGAATAGCGAAAGCTCCAATTTCGTGTATGATGTACTCCAAGGCGTCAAAAGTGATTAACAAAGCATTTGCATGCTTTACCATGCCAGCATTGCTAAGCAACATATTTGAGCCATTTGGGTTCTATTTCTTGTATGGTGTCCACCATGAGGGTCCAACGTCCGGAAAGATGGTTCGAGCTCTTTGTAAATATGTGCACAACATGGCTCGGGTGAGTGAGGATTGCATGATGGTGGTGACTGAGGTGGGGAGTTATGATGATAGAGTAAGACCTCACATCCCACATTGGAGGTTGCTTTCATGCCCTGAGGATTTGTGGTGCATAAAGGCCTTAAAAAGTGAAGGGCGAGAAAGTTTTAATGAATTGACAAGAATCCCACGAACAAGACCTCTTTTTGTAGATCCAAGAGAGGTGTGAATGTGACTATGCCAACTAATTATTTGTTATATATATGTTTTTTATCTTGTTTTTTTTTTTAATATGGGTTTTCGACTCGACATTATGAGCCGACTAAGCTTAGGACGACTATCTTTTTAGATAGCTCGGAGTCGGCGCAAATAAACCTCTGTGGCCACAAGGGGATTGATTTTCTTCTCATTGAATTCGAACTCTTGACCTCCGCTTTGAAAAGTTGGTATTCTTACCGCTGAGTCGCCCATTGTGGTTATGTTTTTATCTTGTTCATATATACTAATAATGCATATTTCACTTATTTGATATATGCCTTTGTAAGTGAGTATCAAAAGCTTAAATGCATGACATCGATCATTCGGAACATGAATATATATAATATATCACTTCCATTTGGTCTATCGATCATTTTCGTTGCATGGACTGTCGTCTGGCTAATGCATGACATCGATCATTCGGAACATGACTCATGAGCCTGTAGCATGAATGACGACAATATTTTGTACGCTAGCTAATTCGAACTTTAAGTCTATATTATGTTAGAAAGGCAGAAAATTTATGATCTTTATATTATTTTTAACGGCCTTCATGACAGCATGCAACTTATGATCTGTATGTGTCGGTTATCCGAGTTAAATTAACAATTGTCTTCAGTGGTTAAATGTAAGTACTTAAGACGTATAGTGTGTAGAGGTTCCGTAATGAGCTGTTTTTTTGCCTCTAAGAAACCCAACAAACATCTCATTCTAGATGATATCAAGCTTGCTTCTTTTACTTTCGCACATAAGATGTGCAGGTAGCCTAGGGGAAGAGAAGCAAGCTAGCCCCGCCTGGCCGCCTACCTCCCATATATCTATAGGCGGCAATGGATCTCTAGTAGACAAAAAAAGTTTTCTCCCAAGTGGATTGATTGGGTTTGAAACCCGCTTACTGCTTTCAATTTTTTTATTGTAACTTCCTACTAGCTCCTTGCTAGTTTTCTTTCTAAGATGAAGTGGGTCGAAGTCTGATTGAAGCTTCTTTTTGATATATTTCCCGATTGCCGTTAAAAATAGAAAAAAAATAAGGGTATGCATTACCTCCAAGTATATAACTCAGCATCATGTCACTTGTGTTAAACATAATATTCATTCATTCATTATTGAGATTACATTTGACTGAATATTTATGTTAATCACTAAAATTAAATACTTGGGCTTGGACTTAAACCAATACTAACACAAATATACGTCTAACCCAAATACAAGCCCCCGGCAATTAGAAAGAGAGTAAAACGAACACTCAAAATGTCTCGAAACTCAAAAAACAAAGCAGAAGGATGTTAGATAGGTTAGTTGGCCCAAACCCAATAGTGGTTTGGGTCCATTAGGTTTAGGTGAAGCTATGTATTTAGTATAAATACACATGCTATCTCATATGTAAGTCATTCAATCAATAAAACTATTTGCTATCTTTCATGGTTTCAGAGCCATGTTAGATCCACTTACAAAATTTGCTATCCTCCGGTCATCGGCTATTCACCGGTGATTCGGAGGGATCATCTTATTTTTCGCTTTATTTTTATTTTTTATTAGGATCTTGTTTTTCATTCATAAACCCTAAACCCTAGCCGTCAAAACACAAAAAAATACGTTGAGTTGCCTTCAATCAACCATATTTTTTTTCCTCATCAAATTGTTTTCGTTGTTGAAGATAATTATCGTTTTTTGCAAATAGTTGGTCGCAAAATTACCACTCCTACCTAAAGGCAAAGCAAGCCATGACGTACAAAAAAAAGTCACGCAAAGGAGGAAGTCGCAAGCAATAAACAACTATGCCGCTAGATACAATTATGCCTACGTTCAACCAAGCAACAAAGAAGATGATAGAAGAAAAGAAGAAGTGGCTTTCAACATATATTCCAGTTTGTCTGTTCAAATATCTCCCGTTCAAACTGCGGGGGAGTGTTAGATAGGTTAGTTGGCCCAAACCCAATAGTGGTTTGGGTCTATTAGGCTTAGGTTTGGATTATGTTGCTTTATTATCGAAGCTATGTATTTAGTATAAATACACATGCTTTCTCATATGTAAGTCATTCAATCAATAAAAGTATAAAACTATATTTGCTACCTTACAAAGGAGGAGCTGAGGAGGTCGGATCACTTGGTAAAAGTTGTTGCTTAGAGCTGAGGCGCATCTTTTCAGCTATAATCATGGAGCGAACCGTAGCTAGATCGGGAAAAGGATCCCGATGAGCAACTATATCGGCAACATGAGCGAATTTATCACTCTAGCCATTAATAGCTTCGTAACAACATCACCATTACCCAACGGAGAGCCAAGAGCATTCAATAATGTAACAATGGAAATTTCACCTCTTCTTCAACTTTTTTCATGTCATGCTCCTTCAAAACTGCCGAGGCATGCAGTAACATGGCTCACGTAGAGACATGCACTCAAGACTTATAATTTTACGAGAATACATAAAACTGTGCATCTTCATTAACGATAAGCATCTATCATACTATATAAACTTAGCATCGTCAATAACAACTTAAATCTCATTTCAGTATTTCACCAACTACTCTTATCATAGACATCTCTAATCCAACGTACCGTTGACTACATCTTCTTTCTTGTGTATAGAACGATCCAATATGCAAATATTCTTTTTGCAATGCCTAAAAGTCTTATACGTAACGAATTTTATGACAATAACAACTATGAAAGGATCGAAATTTGAGGTCGAGGGTTTGTTCACGAACTATGGCTTAGATTAATCTGCCTGACAAGATGGTTAATGAAAAAATAAGGTCTTGTCACAAATATGGTTGATAGTGTGAGAAAGTGGAACACGTCACTTATCCTTGGCATGAAAAGATCGACCAGTACGTGTGGTCAAAATTAGATGTTTGGTGAAGATATTTTAATTTTCATTATGATATGGACAATACTTGTGGAATAATTTCGTGTCCATGATTATGCTATCATTTGTGACAAACCTAATGTCTTGTCTTTGTACTCATTTGTCTTAACTAAAATCAAATCTTTAACAAAAAATTTAAGACGCAAGGACAAAGTTTGGACAAAGTCAATTGTCTTGATCAGTAGATTGACCAACTTGTAGACCCATTTTACTATTTTTGCTACTCACTCTTTTGTTAGTGTTATGTTTATACCCATACTCTTGTTTTTTATAGAAGCCCAATACATATAGTGGGTTTCAAAGTTCCTACTTGCTTGCTCTTAATATAAACGAGGATGGCTGCGAACCGTCGCGTTGCGGCGGGGCGATGATGAAGCCATTGTACGTGTGCCGGGTTTTAGCAGCGTGTTTTTTATTCGCTACGTACTACTTTTCTGACATTGTTTTTTTCTTGGGTTGGGTTTTATTTTGATTTGTGAAATTAGCGTTTTAAAGCCTTTTTTTCTATCATATAAACGAAGCCCACGTGAACACCTCTCTACATAAGACAAAGCGAAATGAAAAAAAAATACTGTAGAGGATTGTCTGCTATTGGCTTGTGTGTCACTTTCACCTCCCAAATAAAATACAATAAAGGCACTTGAGATTTGCTTTACTTTGGTGGCATCACGACAAAATGAAGAAGAAAGGAATGATATGTATTTCTTTGTTGCAGCGTTTGGACTTGAATGGACCGAGTGTTTTTTTAGCCCACCAACAGCCCAACAAACACCCTCCAATCAGAAGGCACCGAATCCACCATCTTTAATATATATAGTAATAGTGGGTTTAGCAGGCTTTAAAAGCTAACAAAGGCCCATTATAACTTTTCATTAAAATGATTGATGTTACAAAACTAGTTTAATATACACGAGAATGGCGCCAGCCCGCCGCGTTACGGACGGGGCGATTTATATTGCGGTATTTTTTTTAAAGTAGAAAGTGGACTGGCTGTTTGGCGCGGCGTTCGTCGCTATTTTTGGCTATGAAATATATGTTTTTTGAATGACGAAGGTGTTGCGCTGGGGCTTTTTGACATCGATAATTGTTCCAAATAATTTTCGCCTTTTAAAAATTTCGGAGTGCTTTGTCCAGTTGCATTGTACTTCTGGTAATTATATACAACTTTTGTATAAACTACCTTTGGCAAGATGAATGCTCAGCTGTGACTTACAAAATGAAGAATTGATACTTCAAGTCTACAATTGCTTAAAGATATAAGTATACATAATACATTTTCTTTTTATTGGTCTTGGTTGACCATTACACTTTGAGTAACAATACTTGGTTATGAAGAGTTGATACTTCCAAAGGTTGATGGCTGTTGCTGCTACTGGAACACAGAGACACACGAAGCTTGCGCAACGTTTCTTCAATATCTGTAACAGTCTGTTCAAACTCAAGACTGTATACATACACGTATCATCTAGGTAGTGAGACATCCCACCCTAACCCACCTATTTTAGCCCCTAAACGCACCCATTTCAGGGCCCATTTCAGCACTCAAATGCATCCATTTTAGCCATGACTTCAGCCCCCAACCCAACACCCATTTCAGATCCCAAACTGACCAATTCCAGGCCCTAAACCCACCCATTTCAACTCCCATTTCATGACCTAAAGACACCCATTTCAAAAGGTTGCATCGGCCATCAATAGCTTTCGTTTCTTGGTACATCAACATGTAAATTGAATATGTGCATTGTATTCTATTAACAGTTGTTAAATAATTGCAAAGAAGAACATGTAGTTCGTGAAAAAATCTACTTGATACAGTGAAAAAAACAGAGAATATGTATGTGAAAAATAAAAGATGCTTACTTTCGGTTACACGATTGTTTTAAGGTTTGGCTTTCACCATACAGTCAAGGAGTTACGAAACTGCAGAAAAGCATACTACAAACAAAACAATACTACAAACAAAACAAACACACATCAATAAGAAGTATATAAAAGAATAACACGAACCGAATACAAATTACATATAAACGTGATTTCGTTTTTCGCACTATCAGCTACAATTATTTATTGCGCTTTTCTTAAAAGAAATAAGCGTTTTTGTTCAGGCCAATTAATCTAAGCTCTTTTTCTAATAATGCTACATTGATTGATTTTGCTTTTGCTTATTGAGGCGTCCTTTTTAATGTACAACTTCAGTCAGGTTGTAGTGGCATTCTTCTCTAGAAGGGCAGTTGGGAGTGATTTCAACATTATGCTTGTGAAATATGGTGGCGTAAGTCAAACAACACATCTTGTATAATAATAATAGAAAAAATATATATATATAAGTTAAGTAGTAATCTCGTGGCAGCAAGGGCATGTCCGATATTGTGTTTCATTTCAAAAGTAACAGATCTTGAGAAACAAAGAAGTGTATATTATAAGAAAAAAGTTTCTGAAGCCGATTTTCCCGGTTTATAATTCTAATTCTGAGTCTATTTGCATATTTGAGTCACAGTAAGGTACAAAGTAAAAAAGATAATCCAGAAAAAAAAGGGCCTTGAGAAAAAAGAAGAGGGTGTTTGTTTAAGCTTACTTTTGGGTGTATAAGCTTATGTGGGCAAACCCTCACAAATATACCCGTTTCAGCCCATTTCAACACCCGCTGCAGTCCCTATTTTAGCACCCCAAACGCACTCGTCTTAGCCCTCATTTCTGCCCGTAATCCCACGCCAATTTCAGTCCTTAAATTGAACCATGTTAACCCCCATTTCAACCACCAAAGACACCCAATTCAGCCCCATTTCATCACCCATACACGCAAGTGCCATATTTTGGTTCCAGCTTCTACAAATGTGACTGTGTATGTATGTGCGATATTGGAGCCTAACACCTTTGCAATATTTAAGCAAGAGAATAAATTCAAACCTGAGACCAGTATGAAATGCAAGTTGTACAGACGCAATGGGTCACACGCGATTCAGATATTGCAACAACAATTTCAGTGACGAACCGCTCCCTTAATGTTTAGAATGAAAAATAAAAACAGACTAGCAATCTGATAAAGAAAGAAAGAATCGAAACAATGTGTACTTAAATCAAGAATTAGTAACGTATAACTGCTTGTCCAAACACCCCGTTCACATTTATAGATTTAGATAAGGGTAGTTACTAATAAAGAATTACTGATCTTGAACACAATTTTGTTACTACCATATCAACTGATTCGACTCGGGCGTACGCTGCGACATTTCTTCACATACCCCTCTGATGAGGTGAAAAGTGTACCCGTTTTAGGGGGTCATTTAAGCCCTAATTCGTGTTAATATGATCAAATATTGCCTTAAATCGTTCCTTTTGTCATTTTAGGTACTTTTGAGAAGAATTCTGGAAAACACATCATTTTGGACGTTTTTGGAGCATAAAGTGAAGAAAACGACAAAGTCTCAAAAGAATGCTGGAAATCCTTCCTGACGGCGTCAGAGTCACAAGGTGACGCCGTCAGCCAATCAAGACAAAGGAGTGGATTCTGACTATACGTGACGCCCTAAGAAGAAAATGTGATGTTTACACCTGACGGCATCAGGTGTTAATAATCCTAGGCCGTCAGGTGTAATGTTAAAGAGTGATGGCCCAGAGCAAGTTTACAAGTGACGGCGTCAGAAGTAGATCTAGGCCATCCGAGAACCCTAATGGCGGCGAGCTGACGGCGTCAGAGCGTATAAGCTGACGCCGTCAGAGTGTATTTTCTATATATACTTTTCTATATTTCATTCATTAGTGTGCAACTTTTTGGGAACAAACCCTAGACGATTTTGTCAGCCTTTTCAAGGGTTTTTCACCCTTGATTCTTTCATGTTTAATTAAAGATAAGTCTCCATTCAAATTAATCAATATGTCTATGTGTTGGTTAATTATATCTTATGCTTGTCTTTCAATTAACATGCTAGGCTAGATTTATTTTGTGTTTGCTTAGATCTAATGAAACCTAACTATTGATTATTGGTTGTTGGTGTGTTATTACTTGTATTGGATGATTGTTTATCGATGTTAGGCTTAAGAAAACTGGCTAACCTCCTATACGGTAACTTGCTTGAACGTCTTAAGAAACATGAACCAATGCGTACTAGGTTTTTATGGTTGTATTTAATGCATGAGCGAATTCTAATGATCCCATGTTAGGAGCTTCTAGCAGGCTCGACATAGGAGTGAAGTAGGAGCTTATAGAGTTGGGGAAGTACGTACGCCACCCCACGAATGGTATTAAGGAATACACCCGTCATCCACGCAATTAATACACACTAATTAACCGGTAAAAGATAGTTAGGGAGTAAGGAAATCTAAGTAAACACACTTGTCTCCATATAAGTTTCACAACCTTTTATTTTCTTGTTATTTTATTTTATTTGCAATAGTAGTTTTTGGGTTAGTTGACTAGCAACTAATTCCGCCCACTCCTTCAAACCCGAGATTTTACTTGCTTTAAAAAAATATAAAAATACAAAAATAATCATCCCTCATCCTTAGACCTATTAGAGTAGTTTTTCATACCTAACGAACACTATTCCCTGTGAGAGAACGATCAATCCCCCGTACTTACCACTACACTATACTACATCGGTCAGGTACACTGCCTGGTGGGATTGCAAGCTTCTCAAGATCCCTTGAGAGGTAAAACCTGTTGCGTGGTCACAATCCCGCGTATCACCCTTTTTTCCATTGACCTGACCCTCCCACGTTGCGTGGCACTACCATAACAACCCCCACCACACTGGTGACCATGGCCACTACCACTACAATGAACTTCCGGCAACGGGCCAACATACCAATCTTCAGCGGCTTTATCAATACCACCTGTAATAATCATTATACGTGAAAAAGCAATAGAAACAAAAACATATAAATTCGAGATCCTACAAATTCTGTATTAATATATATTACCATTTTTATTTACACATGGATCCTAAGTTGTTGGCAGTCTCAGCAAAACATGTGCAACTGTTGCCGTGTCTGCTTCTATCTTTGCAAGAAAGATATGTGCTAGCGGCCTGCCACAATATAGGAAAAAATTACTACCCACATATACATAAATCCTGTCAATATCTGAAATTTTCTTATATTTCTTTGTACATACAATCACCTAAATAATATGTGGAGAAAAAGGTCATTTAAAAAGGTTACATACTCATTTGTCTAGCTCTTAATTTTCAGTAAATAAGCAAATGGGGGTGTTTGGGATTACTTAGTTAAGTTGATAAGTATATTCCAACCTACTTATATAACTCCACTAATGATTGTTTGGTACAATGATAAGCATCCATTGCAACTTTACAAATTGCCACTTACCTCGATTACGTATATCCTGCCACGTTATATAACTCTACGGCAACACATGTATCATTTCCTGTGAAAAGAACAAAACAATACATATAATGACGCTTGTAAACCATATACAGTTGGATGTCAAAAGAAGGAAACCATAAATTCATGAATATACATACCGACAGTAGTACGAATGTCTCCAACAGGCGGATCAATCAGCAATGGTCCAGAAGTAGAACCGCCCATAGTATAGCAACCTGTAAACGGTAAACATAACAGACGAATTACAAATGGTACTACAACCGGTTCACGATAAACGATAGGAAGAAAATGCATGGTTATACCGGTAGATGCACGAACAACAAACATACCTTCTAATCTATTTCTGTAGACGCCTCCCTCCTATTTTTGTTTTCCATGTCATCAATTGTGATAAAGCATTAACCTTGTCTCGATCAAATTGTTTTCATCAAACATATTTTAACACATTAATCATCTGTTGAATACATACTATAATCTTGATTTAGTAAGAATTATAACAAATAACATTCTAAAAATAAATAACTCTTTTTTAGTTAAATCATTTAACACATAATCCAAGTGTACCCATTTGTAAGTAAATGGATGTACTTCACAATTAGAAACATGTTTCAGTCGTATCCTGATACTTGTAAAATGTGAATTGTCGACCTACCGTGATCTTGTCGGCATCAATTCAACTTCAACTACATCACTCTGAGCTGAGCCTCATGGTCTGCATTCAAACGGAGCACCTCATTTTCGTCAGATAGTAAGTAATGGCATTATACAATTGCAGATACTATGGTCTTTATAAAGTTCATCTATAGCTCACCTTTAAGAAAATACAGGGATTGTGGGAACACCCTTCTAATCTCCAGTACATATGCGCTTTTTTTCGTTGATAATTGAATCTGTTCGCACAGTAGCAGCCTTTTCTTTGTCTGCATAAAACATAAGACAATTAGGACATGCTAGGAATTTTGGTATTTTTAGTTATTGTACTTGTTGAGCAGATCAAAAGTACAATGACAAATGTGGAACAAAAGGAAAAGTAAGATGCTACTATTTTACATAAGCCTCTGAAATAAACCTTTATATCCGGATGGTACTCCGTATAAAAAACATCAAGAAAGTAACCTGCAAAAGATTGCCCGGGGAAAAAAATTAACGCCTGTAATATGTTCCTTTCCTTCTCCAAGCCGTTATTGGCTCAAGACCTTCTGTTTCATACATACAAATAGTTTAACCTGCAGCAGTAAATATCAAGGTATATAAAAGCTTGAAAGATGAAGCTACACGAAACGTATAACCTGATTAACAATTTAACATTATTGAGGAAAAGATGGTTATAGCTAACAAAAACTTACATGGGCTCAACCGTCGAAGACCAGAAGCCTAAGAGCATAAACGGCTTGATGCAACAGCTTCGCTAGGAACAGGGAGAATTAAAGCAGACCTGTAATATCAAAACACATAAACAATTAACAACGGATATGGAACTAAAAGGGGCCAAGCTTAGCTTCCACATGTAAGCTTCAAATAAGTATTACCTCTCGAAATCTTATACCGACCATATTGAACAACAATGATGACGATACTTTCTTTGGATGTGTTATCATCGTCACTAACATAATAGTTTATCTACCTCAACGACAACACAAATGTGGTAAAGAAACGACACGAACATACGTTCTGCACTTTTAACAATTTAAGCATTTCAGTAACATAATCTGGAACCAAACAACTTAATTAATATTACAACCACCCTATGAAATAACAGATTCAACGAAAAGATATTTTTCTTAACCAAAAATCTAATCTTTTTATACCTGCAACATAGAGAAACATTCCATTTCAGAAGAGCATAAAACATGGCATCACGAATTGGCTAAGAACTACAACAAATTCGTAGTTGCCAACACTGCTCGGATCATATGGAATCCGTAAAAGGCGCGAGCTTAAAGTTGTCTCACCTATAAAAACATATATTCGAATCAAAGCACTGATTTTAATTATACGGACCTCAGCATCTTGTTATCACAATTGACCTAAATAATGACATAATACGAAATGATTTACAGGGGAAAAAATGCAATTAACAAAAACCCCAAACTATGACAAACCCTAATTTCAAAATTAAATTTTTATAATTAGCTGTAAAATTGTTAAAGTTGAAAGAAATAAGAGCTAATTTCGTACAAAGATATTGGTACCTTATTTTTGTTCTTGTCGATTTTATACTGATAATCCAAGAAGCAAAAACAAAAGACCATAAATCTATGGCCACGATCTAACCGAGAAATCAGTGGATCTTCTTGATCTTCACTCAACCACAATCCGTTTGCTTATCTACCCAAAAAATCGGGCATGGACAATGACCGGTGCGTCTCGAGAACGTTCCACCATTTTCTTTCAACTCCACCATACACCGTTTGCTATAAAATGTTTAGAATGGATCAGACGGGGCTTATGGATCAAAATTCAAGGCTAAACGAAGTGGGCCTTTGCAGCCCAGAAATTTTGGCGGGAAACCCACGACGAAAACGGCGTCGTCGTCAGCTGCTTTAATATAAACTTATAATTTTCTCATAATAAAACTTGAGAAAAAACAACCAACACCATACACTCGACATTCCNATCTCTGAAAATCAAAGGTTACTTCATGTACTTTATAAAAATAATCTCTTGTTATAATCTTCATTTTCAGCACCATCTTCAGTTCCACCAACAATTACTTTTGCTAACATACCCTTTATCTCCTACATTATGAGGGAATCATCTCAACCATCCAAAACATTTGATCCAAAGGACCAGGTGAAACATTAAAAATACATTAACTTTCACTACTTCCTCCCCATCTTTTTTCAATAAAACCCACTTTCGCTCATCTTTTTAAAAATTTACTACCTCCATCCCAAAATATAAATCCAGTTTGACTTTTTGGCTCGAACTTTAACCTTAAATATTTTTATTTGTATTGTATAGTACTTGATGCAAAATATATAAATGGATTGTATTTTAAATGTATTTTCATCAAGTGTTATATAATACAAACAAAAATATTTAAGGTCAAAGTTCGATTCAAAAAATCAAACTGGATATAAATTTTGGGACGGAGGGAGTACATATTTTCAAAAACCGTAAAATCGTTAACCTAAAAAATTACACAATCGTGACAAACATTTAACTATCTTTCAATAGATGCTAACTTTCATATACTTTCGATTTTTTTTCCTAAGTGCAATATTTTACTAGATATATCACTTGTGATATAACACTAGCATAACAACCAAACATGATTAATAAAGTTTTTGCACATAACAACCAAACATGATTAATAACGATAATAAATCATTATATTACATCATTTATTCTATTATGTCGTTTATTCTATTCATTTGACATTTTATTCCGTCCTACCAAAATGTCTTAAAAAAGTCACCGTACTCTTGTTATCGTACTCATTGTCACTTAATTTTCACTCATTAGAGCATCTCCAATGTATAACACTAAATTTTGCACTGAAATAGTGTAAAATTAGCATCTTAATGGAATATGCTTGAAGTAATTGAAAGTTGCTCCAATGTATGACACTAAAATTTGGCACTAATAAAGTTCTTTTTGCTAAACGTACTCTATCTCTTCTTTCTCTCTCTAGGCGATTAGGGCATATCGTCTTCTTGCACATTGGATCTTTCAAGCTCTTTTAGGGGCTGATTCCTGTGCTTCTAACCAGAAATACACCGTGAATTCATTCTAATCTTACCCTTCTTCTATGACTATTGAAAATAATAAACCCCCAGATCCACTTATCTCGAAATTTTATGAATTGACGGGGATGAAGCCTGAAAACGTTCGAGTTGCTGATGCTTGTGGTTCTGCTCCTAAGGGCAAAGAGGGGAAGCCACGTAGGCATCGTCATGGAATCAAGGTGGCGTCTCCGGGATCTGCCTCTGTTAGGGCTAGTGCTGTCTTAAGGAACCTTCGTTCATCAAATGGATCTGGTAAGCATAGGAAACGCTCTGAATCTTCTCCTATGGATAATAGGGGTGGAAAACGTTCTAGTTATTGTAATATTGATGATAGTAGTAATGAGGGTTTGAATAATGTGAAGTCTGGTGCTATGAACCCTAAGTTGAAATTTGCTTTAGGTAGTTCTAGTGATACTAATGCTAGCCGTAAGTCTGTTGATACTGTTGATAAGACTGTTGGCAATGGTGGGTCATTCATTAATAAGCCTATTGAATTGATCCCATTAGTTAGTAAACAAAGTAGTCCTGTAGCTAAGAGCAAAGGTCTTGAAGCTAGCACTGTTATCACTAGTGAGGGTGTGGTAGGTTCTGCTAGTGTGTCAGCTGCTGGTAGTAGAGATAGCGGTGCTATGGCTAAGACAGGGATTGAGTTGGAAATGGCAGGTTCAGATTCTAGTAATGAGCACACTAGTATGGAAGATGTTGTTAATACTGGTGTTCCTCATTCTAGTGTTTTGAATGGTATTGCCAATGATATGGGAGGTAGGGGTTTTGAATTTGGTAATAATGATAAGGCAAAGGGTATTCTCAAAAAGCCAATTGGCCCGATGTTTTCTGTGCAATTTGGTAAGAACAATATCAATAACCCTTTTGTCAAATCTACTTTGGGTCAGAATGGTAGTGCCTGGAATACTAGTGGAATTAATGGTCTTAGGAAACCGGTGCTGTCTAATCAATACACTGCAGATGCTGATAGGTTTACGGAAAAATTAAAACAAGGTAGTGAGGAAATGGCGTTAAAAATGGAATACACTCCAAACGCTATTTCTAAGTCGGAAATGGTCATAGGAGGATTCAGTTTTTGGCTGAAGAAGTATTTAAGGGTGGACAGGCTTGTGCGTTGCAACTTTATGGGTACTTTGTGGGGACATCTATGGATTATAGAGTGGTTAGTGGGAATCTAATGAAAATGTAGAGGGTACATGGCATTGAGGAGATCACCAAAACCAGTTCTGGAATATTCTACTTTAAGTTTAAAAGTGAAGAGGGTATGAAAACAGTTCTTGATAGTGGTCCTTGGATGGTGCAAAATGTCCCTTTGGTTCTCAACATTTGGGAACCTGGTATATGGTTGGATAAGACTGAACCGTCTAACATTCCTATTTGGGTCTGTGTCTATAATATCCCGATGGAATTGTGTAATGGCAATAGCATTGGCAAAATTATAAGTGGGGTGGGGAAGCCTATGGTGATGGATAGAATGACAAAGGAGAGATGTTTGAAGAAAGCAGGTAAATTGGATTTTGCTCGTGTTCTTGTTGAGGTTAATGCTAACGAAGATTTGCCTAGTATCTTAGAGATTGAATACCCTCCTTTGGGTAATAGGCCTGCCAAGATAGGTAAGCTTGAAGTGAAATACCAATGGAAACCTCCATTGTGTACCCATTGCAAAACTTTTGGTCACACTACGTTGTCCTGCAAGGTAAGACCCAGAACTGATCAGGAAGTTAAAGCTAAAACTGAAGAAATGAATGTTAGTGGTGCTTATGTGTCTAAGGCAAATGGAAATGTGGGTGATGTGGATAATGAGGGGTTTTCTACTGTGGGGAAAAGGAATAAACCTGTGTCTTCTAATGTAAAGAACACTGGTTCGCAGAATAGTAATGCTCAGAATGCTTCAAAATATGGGGTATCCAGAGGAACAGTAGTAATAAACAATTTAGTTCATCATTTGTTAAGGGTAAGAGTGTTATGAGTAATCAAGGTAATGGCATGAATCAAAAGAAATTCCAACCTAAGTCTAAAAGTAATGGGGATGATAGCAATAAAGTCAAAAGAGGTGGTGATATTCTTAGTAAAAATCCGAGTTCTAATTCCAAACAGAGTAATTCTTTTGTGAAAAAGAATGCTGGAACTTCTAATGAGCCTAAATCCCTGCATCAGCTAAGTAAGGATCCTCATTTTAAGCCTACTTTGCTGGTCAGGGGTTCTGGATCCAAGACATCTTCTAAGGCTGTTGCTAAAGAAGCCATTCCGCTTAGTAATGCTTTTCAAGTGTTGACTGATGAGGAGATGGAGCAGTGTACTGGGGATGATGATCTAATTGCTAAGAAGGAGAGTGATAATAATAGTTGGCGTGCTCTTAAAGAAGAGGTTGATCTTCTGTTGGAAGCTGGAATCTACCCATCTAAAGTTATTAGATTGGAATGGTCTGTTCACCAGCTGGATTATTTTTATAAAAATTGTCATAAATTTCAATTAGACCCTTCTTATGAAGATGATGAGGTGGAGTCTGATGTGGAAGGCATTGCTAGTGAAATGAAGCCTGAGTATGAGGTTTGTGTTGCTGGTAATAATAGTAATAATGCAGCGTCTAGTCCTAATGTTATTAATGGGAATTAAAGCTTTTGCTTGGAATGTTAGGGGTCTAGTTAATACTACCCACCAAGATCAAGTTATTGAGTTACTTAGAGAAGGCAGGTTTAGCTTATGCGGTCTTTTGGAAACTCACGTGAAAAAGTCTAAATTGGTTGGAATTTGTAATAGAGTGTTGGGTAATTGGGAATGGACTTCCAACAGTTTATGCTGTTTGGGAGGAATGAGAATTATAGTGGGATGGGACCCAAGACACATTAAGCTTATGGTTATGGAACAAGATTCTCAAGTCATGCACTGTTTTATTGAAACGATCAATGATGATTTGAGATTCCATTGCTCCTTTATTTATGCTCATGTGAATACGGTTGAAAGGAGGAGTCTATGGAAATCTTTATATAAATATAGTAGGTCTATCAATGATGATCCTTGGGTCATGTTGGGCGACTTTAATGCTACTCTTGATCCTTCAAAAAAGTCTACTAGTGGGTCCAAAGTCACTACTGCCATGAGTGATTTCAGAGATTGTGTTGCTGATATTGAGATGGAGGATCTTACTATGAATGGTCTTAATTATACTTGGAATAAAAGGCCGGGTATTCCAGGTGGGCTGTTGAAAAAGTTAGACAAGGTGATGGGTAATGCAGCTTTTGTTTCTACTTTTCCTACATCTTTTGCTAAGTTTCTGTCGTTTATGACTTCTGATCACACCCCTGTATCCTTTGTTATTCCTAAAGCCATTAAACCAAAACCTAAACCATTTAAATTCTATAACTATCTTTCCAACAAAAATGGTTACATGTCCACTGTCAATTCTGTTTGGGATCAGAATGTTGAGGGTTATTCTATGTTCTCTCTGGTGTCTAAACTTAAGATGCTTAAAAAGCCATTAAGGAAGCTTAGTTATGAGCAGGGCAATATTTTTGAGAATGTTAAACTTCTTAGAAATGAATTAGCCAGAATTCAGATTGCCATGGTAAATGACCCACATTCAGTTGAGCTTAGGGATGCAGAGCTTAATAGTTTGAATGCTTATAAGGCTGCTCTTAAGGATGAAGAATCTTTCTTAAAGCAAAAAGCCAAAACTGAATGGTTGAAGGAAGGTGACTGTAACTCTAAGTATTTTCACAAAGTGGTCAAAGGTAAATTGCATAGAGGAAGGATTGCTGTGGTTGAAGACTTGAATGGAGGTTCTTATTATGGTAATGAAGTGGGAGAACAATTTGTTTCTCATTTCCAAAAGGTTTTTGGTTGCTGTAATAATGTTAAGAATATTAATGATCCGAATCTTTGTTCTGCAACAAGTTATCTATTCCTGATGCTGCGTATATGATTAGGGCTGTCTCTGATGATGAAGTTAAGCAGGCTCTTTTTGATATTGATAGTAACAAGGCTCCAGGCCCAGATGGATTCTCTTCTCATTTTTTCAAGACTGCTTGGAGTTCTGTCAGTGGTAATCTTTGCAAAGCTGTTAAGGAGTTTGTTAATACAAAATTTCTACATGTTCCCATGGACCAGACGGAACCCAAAATAGGGTTCCGCCCGTTGAACCCAAAGGTTCCGCGGGGTCTGCAGCAAAACAGTTTGTTTCTATGCCGGATCGTACTAAATTTGTTAAAGTCACAAACAAGTCCAAAACTAGTACAAATGAAACAAAACTAAAACCAGCTATCAAAGTTGGAGTAGGACTTGGTAGAAATGAATTTAGAGCTAAATCTACTCAACCTAGACCTAAGACTCCTATTCCCAAACGCCCCTTTCCAAAGAGTAACTACAACACACGACCAAACTACCGACATGTTTGGAACCAAAACACTCCTAGACATTACCAAACTCCAAATTACATGTCATGGAACTCATTTATTCCATTTCCATACATGGATCAAATTAATGGTATGCTTAACCAAAATAGACCCATGAGATATTGGGGACCAAACGTTTGAGTGTTTTTCATAAAATAGGTGTGCTTCAAAGTTAGTTTGGAACCGGATGAATGGATCAAAGATAGTGGTTGTTCAAGGCACATGACGGGTAACAAAAGCCTCTTTTCAACATATTAAAAATGTGATGGAGGTAATGTCACTTTTGGTAGCAAAGCTAAATGCAAAATCATCGGAAAAGGTACAATCTCTAACAACTCCCTTTCTATAGATGATGTTGCTCATATTGATAATCTAGGTTTTAATCTCCTTAGTATTAGTCAACTTTGCCGCAAAAAGTATAACGTCCTTTTTAGTGAAAATGGAAGTAAAATACTTAAAGACGGCATAACCATAGCCAAAGGTGTTCTTAAGAACAACGTGTATGTTATGAAGATGGATCAATCATCTAGAGACAAACTTTGTCTCACCTCATTAGATGAATCTTCAACTTTATGGCATAGACGTTTAGGACACGCTAACATGAGACTTATCCAAAACCTCTCCTCCAAAGAGCTAGTTCGAAACCTACCCAAGTTGAAATATGACCAACACTTTTGTGATGCTTGCAAAATTGGTAAACAAGTCCATAGTAGCCATAAGGCTAAAAACATGGTGTCTACATCTAGGTGTCTAGAACTTTTACATATGGATTTGTTCGGTCCATCCGCTATACAAAGTTATGGAGGTAACTTCTATACTTTGGTGATAATGGATGATTATTCAAGATATACTTGGACAAAATTTTTGAAAAGTAAAAACGAAGCTTTTGATCAATTTGAAATTTTAAGTAAGAAAATTCAAAATCAAGTAGGAACTTGCATTGTGTCTATTAGAACGGATCACGGTCGTGAATTTGATAATGAATTTCAATTTGGAGACTTTTGTGATAAAAATGGTATAACTCATAACTTTTCGGCTCCACGTACCCCTCAATCTAATGGTGTAGTAGAACGTAAAAACCGAACACTTCAAGAGATGAGTAGAACAATGCTTAATGAACAAAATATTCCACAAAAGTTTTGGTGTAACGCCGTTGACACATCAACTTGTATTTTAAATCGTGTCTTAATAAGACCATTTTTAAACAAAACTCCATACGAACTCTATAAAGGTAAAAAGCCTACACTAGGTTATTTTAGAGTATTTGGGAGTAAATGTTTTATACTTAACACAAAAGATAATCTCACCAAATTTGACCCAAAGTCTTATGAAGGTGTGTTTCTTGGATATTCACAAAGTAGTAAAGCTTACATTGTTTTAAACAAAGAAACCACCTCAAGGAACCTTCACCCATAAGGGAAGGAACCCTTCCAAAGGTTCCTTGAAATCCGTGAAACATATACTTCCAACCAATTTGACATGACTACTAAGCATTAGTGCTAGTGTTTGTCTTTCTACTCCATCCTCCCATTGGATTGACTTCTTTTGATTTGACAACCTTCATTACTTACCCAAATCATTAGAAACTCCACATTTCTATGGCCCAAACATCAAATCCAAACACTCCCTCCAACATCTCTTCCACTCTATAAATTTGACCATATTGGAACACATCAAATCACACCATCACCATCACAAAATCTGATTCTAAATCTCTAATTAACCTTTTTCACAATGACTAAGTCAACAATCACCTCTCAACCACCTCGACCCATTCGGAGAACCGCCCGAATAAGTGTC
>LBNU01006747.1:65939-89594 GCA_014162995.1 Artemisia annua | reverse complement strand
TTTAAACAATAAAAAAAAACAAGTTTATGTTTAAATAGAAATGCAAAGCTTAGTTATATAAGACTTAAAAACTATAGTGATGTTTTATTACAAGCTAAAGTTTGTATCTTGTCATTAACAAAACTTAGCAAAGATCGTTAAAATATAAATAACGTTTTTAGGCGATATTTGTATTAACAATTTGGAAGAAACTTTTTAAGAAGGCTATATTTTAGGATTATCACCCAAATAACCTTTATGTGTGTGTTTATCGATTAGTCACATTGACTATTCGACCCCCGTGTTAAACCCTTTGTTGCACTCACCTTTAGTGCAAGATACCCCTAGATACACCCTTTTGAGCCTATCCTTTCGTTTCTTACCCATTATATTATTTCGATACACCTATACACCTTAGGCTACCGTGTAGTCTTAGTTTATGGTTGGGAAGTTGCCACTTGTTACAGTTTGAGGTCCAAGTCAAGAGATTCAAGAATCACACCTACGTTGAAGACAAATCATTGAAGATCATGAGAAAACCCACTATTGTACATGTATTGTTCATCCCCAGTGGGGGATATGTCTATTGTATTAGTTAAAAAAATGTGAATTTCCGTATGTAGATATGTTATCATTGGTGCAACCTTGTATAGCACCGTAATAAGAGCTTTGAAGGAATTAGTATCGAAGAGGCCACTTCGGTCATATTTGAAGAATGAAGTTGTTGGTTCTTAATCACCAACATGAAGACCAAGTGAGGTGCCCATCATCACGTCCTCTAATGGCACACGCTTGTTACATGATCCAATTCTTGCGTTTTGAAACTTGGACTTTGGATGAACGGCAAGTGGTAGCAACTCGGTTATAGGCTAAGACTATTTGCTTTCTTTTTCATTTTACACCATTATTGTGCATCCNGTGAGGTGCCCATCATGACGTCCTCTAATGGCACACGCTTGTTACATGATCCAATTCTTGCGTTTTGAAACTTGGACTTTGGATGAACGGCAAGTGGTAGCAACTCGGTTATAGGCTAAGACTATTTGCTTTCTTTTTCATTTTACACCATTATTGTGCATCTCATGTCTTATCCTACCCTTTAGTTGTGAATCATGCTTAGGTGAAGGATTTGAGCAGTCATCGGTGTCTTGCCCGGCGTTCCGGTCATGTACCATTGCCTTTGTCGCCTTTGCCGTAGTATGTTGGTAACAACGCTACACCCAAAAGCCTTATATGTGTTCACCCAATATTGCCTTTAAGAATTGTTTCGACCTTAGCTCTAGTGGTAGAGATTTGTGTAACTGCCAAGCCTATGATAGAATACATTCTATGACTGTGCGTTGAGTGATCACCCCGAAATTAACACTTTGATTAGGAGAGAGATGTGAGTGTTTGTTCCAATTTTGTGAGGTGTTCGGCTTTGATATATTCTAGCATAGGGAGTTTTTAAATTCATATTCTCCTAATTCATGGGCGATATTTTTTTGAGAATTATTCTGATAAGGTCTACTTGAGGGCAAGTAGAGTTCAAGTGGGGGGATATTTGATGACGTCAAATTTACCCATGATTTAAGTGTTAATTTCCCCCTAAAATGCTCATATTTTCTATTTGTATGAAGAATATATACTCTTATTTCTTCCTATATTGGTTTCAGGGTAAAGATGAGTAAAAGAACGAACATACGCGGAAATGGAAGGACTTTGAAGCAAATATGTGGAAATTATGGATTCTGCACTCACTACGGCGTAGAGGTTCATCCACCTACGCCGTAGCAAGACTTTATGAAGATTACGGCGTAAAGGGACATCAACTTACGCCGTAAGAAAGAATTTATGAAGACTACGGCGTAGCCAGTCATACGGCTACGGCGTAATGATCCACTAAAGGGCTCTACGGAGTAAACAACTCTCCAGCTACGACGTAAGCCCCAATTTGAGGTCGAGAGGAACTAACAAGGCCAAGGAAGAAGTTACGGCGTAGCAACCCTAGTAGCTACGCCGTAGGAAGACTCTTATCAAGATATTACGCCCGTAGCACTTGATCAAGCTACGGCGTAACACTTATTTACAAAGGTTACGGCGTAGCAATCTTATCAGCTACGCCGTAACAAAGTCGGGCCTATAAATACCAGCCCTAAATCCGAGTTTATTCATTCACTTTTCACCACACAGAAGTTGGGAGAAACTCAGAGAGTAGGAGGAACGAAGTTCTAGCCTCATAGAAGTCATTTCCAAGGGAGGATTCACACACCAATCATAAGTTTATCCATACCTTTGTTTTGTATTCGATTCATGTTTACTTTTGTATTAACTCAAACTTGTTTTACTGCAATTATGAATATGAGTGGCTAAACACCTCTTGGTGTTAGCCTAGTTATGAAATTGTTATTGTTTTGATTTAGTTTTCTACGCATCTATTATCTATTGTTTGTATACTTTCATGGCGAGGCTTGGGACACTCTAGTTCCCGTAGTGATTAGCATTGGTTGTTCCCTAGAGACTTGTGGAATTAACCCTAGGAAGCAAGTCGCTAGGGATGTGACTTGGTGATAGCAATATCACCATACACGTGCGAATTAACCCTAGGACCACCTACCGATGCTAGACACTTAACGGAGTTAGAGGGGTGTAAGATCTGACCATGCCGCATTCGTTAGACTTGTCCATGTTAGTAGAGGCACTTAATGACTCTTGCATTTTTGTACCGATGAACCCAAGGCTTTACAATAGTTTTGGATAGGACAAGGTGTAAGATAGACGTAGGTGATTTAATCCTCTGATCCGAAATGAATTAATTCCCCAGACGATATGATAGGATGCACCATTAAGAAAACTAGTCAAAATGATAACAAGAGTAGTAATTAGGTTAACACTACTTCTCTCTTATTGATTTTCTTTTATTTAATTTACTTGTCTTGTTATTTACTTTTATTAGTTTAATTAATCTTTCAATCATAAAACCCCCTTTTAAACGTGACACGAACTTAGATAATTTTCACACACTTAGCTCTTGGGACGACCTCGGCTTTACCAACTAGCTATACCACACACGATCGGATACACTGTCCGTTAGTGCGTAAAGGTAGACCTTAGGTAAACGAGACTTATATAAATATTAAAACCTGGTCAGTAAAACCTGCATCATGTATGCAAATAAAGAAAGTTTCAAAGAAAGGAACAATTGAGTTATGGAATAACACTTTGTATTACTTAGAGAACTTTACACAAGAGAGATTACATGTGATTTGTTGGATGCCTTGAACAAATGAGGCTACAACTATTTATACTACTATGTACAGGGTTCTACATTCTTCTATGAAAGATTCTAGCATTTGCGTAAGCTTCTAGGATTTCCATGAGGTTCTAGATCTTTCAAGATATTCTAGAGACTAGAGCTTCCTTCACTTTCCAATATCTTTCAAAGGCTTCCAAGATTATCCAAGCTCTTCTAAGACAAGTGTGGAATAATCCAGAATCCCGAACATCCTCGAAAATGATCTTGTCGAGTAGGCGGGTTGTGACATTAAGGTGTATTAAGGGATACTTAAAGGTAATTTAGGCAAACTACATTAATTTAAATTTCCAAGATTCAAATTTTTCAAAATTTAAAAAATGAGCAATTGCTCTTTATAAGTTGTATAGATAAATAATTAAATAACTAATCCCCAATTCATAACCTTCATCACAAGTCTTCTGGGTTCTTCAATTCGAAAAATTAATCTTAGATCGTTTGTATCTTCTCAACTTTAACGATCACCAAATCATATAGTAATAAATTACGTATTCATTTATTTCTATTACTATCAGTCGTATCAACTCAAAATTACTTATAAGGAATACACCAACTTTCATTGATGCCTCTGATTCTTGATAAAATTTCACGCGTAATCATGATTTCTGACCTTTCGGGCGACTTTAGGTGACTAGTCCACTCAAACCGTACATACTCAAACCATATAATTTATGATTGTTTGCATCTAGCATTAATTTTGAGTTAAGACTTTACGTATTATAGTATGATAGTCACACGCATTTGCTACAAAACCACCCCCTAAGTGATCTACATTACTTGATAATTATAATTCTAAAATTCTTAGCTTGTTCATCTGAGTTTTATTTAATATTTCAAAAAGTAGGAGGTCCTAATGTTAAAATAATCAATTTAACACATATAAAAAAAAATAAAAAAAAAATCACCTCCTTAGTTATAAAAGGTCACTAGTAAACAACTTGACACTATAGTTTATTAACATGAGTTTATAAGTCATGTGATTATTAAATTCTAAGTAAATAGTAATATGATGTTTAACATGTTTGTACAATATGTGTAATAATTTATATGTCTTAATTCGAATATTAATGATTGTTTTAAAGTATTGTAACCCTTTGCTTAACAAACTTTCTTAAAACAAAAGATACATGCCTTATATAATCATAAAATGAAAATTTCCAAGCCTCTATTAACCTAGGATGATAAAAAGCAGCATTTTACGCTATAACAATGATAACAGATTTTGTCGCCTGATACGTGTTGTGCCACGTGTAGTATAGAGGTTATTATGCCTATTCAAGCTTTAAATTTATATTTTGCCGACTTATCCTATAACACACACACTTACGAGCAGTGTACCTGATCAATATGTAGATAGTGGTAAGCAGAGTGTTGATCACTAAGAGTGGAACGTAATATCTAGTTAACCTAATCAGTATTTTAATATTCTAAGTTAGTTTTACAACCTAATCTAACGCAAGGGGGGTTTTAGTCTGACAGACTAGCACAGTTTGTAGATTAAACAAAAAAGTAAAACTAATGAGAACGAATCAACGAATAGCAAACACGTATACGGATAGATAATAGATACAGATAGAAGGCTTGTCCTATGGTTAAGTAGCTTGTCACTTATTTTATTGCTAGTCTTATATGATGAGTATCATAATCTTATCTGTCTCGTTGGATCTTAAGTATAGGCGAGTAAACCCTTAATGATCACTTATACCTATCTTACTTTCTAGATACCAATGTTGCAAAACTCGTGAATCGGTACTGAGGCGGTCCGGGGCCGATTAGCGATTTTTTACCGATTAATCGGCCGATTTTCTTGACTCGACCGATTAATCGGCCGATTTCCGTGGAATTCTCTCCAAGGTCCTGGGCCGATTACCGATTAATCGGCCGATTCGGCCAATTTTTGCAACACTGCTAGATACTAGATAAGTAAGCGTGGAGGGTGTATGGAAGCCTAAGCAAAACACAGCTAGACACAGAGGTTATCAAAGCAAAAAAAAAAAAAAAAAAAAAAAAAAAAAAAAAAAAAAACATCATATAAACTTTTAATCGATAGGAAAGCAATTTTAAGGGGAGTAGTATAATTGCCACAAGCCCATCAATCCCGATGGATTAAAGTTTACTAATACAATTGACCTTAGCTCTAGTGGTAGAGATTTGTGTAACTGTCAAGCCTATGATAGAATACATTCTATGACTGTGCATTGAGTGATCACCCCGAAATTAACACTTTGATTCGGAGAGAGATGTGAGTGTTTGTTCCAATTTTGTGAGGTGTTCGACTTTGATATATTCTAGCATAGGGAGTTTTAAAATTCATATTCTCCTAATTCATGGGGGATATCTTTTTGAGAATTATTCTGATAAGGTCTACTTGAGGGCAAGTAGAGTTCAAGTGGGGGGATATTTGATGACGTCAAATTTACCCATGATTTAAGTGTTAATTTCCCCCTAAAATGCTCATATTTTCTATTTGTATGAAGAATATATACTCTTATTTCTTCCTATATTGGTTTCAGGGTAAAGATGAGTAAAAGAACGAACATAAGCGGAAATGGAAGGACTTTCAAGCAAATATGTGGAAATTATGGATTCTGCACTCACTACGGCGTAGAGGTTCATCCACCTACGCCGTAGCTAGACTTTATGAAGATTACGGTGTAAAGGGACATCAACTTACGCCGTAAGAAAGAATTTATGAAGGCTACGGCGTAGCCAGTCATATGGCTACGGCGTAATGATCCACTAAAGGACTCTACGAAGTAAACAACTCTCCAGCTACAACGTAAGCCCCAATTTGAGGTCGAGAGGAACTAACAAGGCCAAAGAAGAAGTTACGGCGTAGCAACCCTAGTAGCTACGCCGTAGGAAGACTCTTATCAAGATATTACGCCCGTAGCACTTGATCAAGCTACGGCGTAACACTTATTTACAAAGGTTACGGCGTAACAATCTTATCAGCTACGCCGTAACAAAGTTGGGCCTATAAATACCAGCCCTAAATCCGAGTTTATTCATTCACTTTTCACCACACAGAAGTTGGGAGAAACTCAGAGAGTAGGAGGAACAAGTTCTAGCCTCATAGAAGTCATTTCCAAGGGAGGATTCACACACCAATCATAAGTTTATCCATTCCTTTGTTTTGTATTCGATTCATGTTTACTTTTTTATTAATTCAAACTTGTTTTACTGCAATTATGAATATGCGTGGCTAAACACCTCTTGGTGTTAGCCTAGTTATGAAATTGTTATTATTTTGATTTAGTTTTCTACGCATCTATTATCTATTGTTTGTATACTTTCATGGCGAGGCTTGGGACACTCTAGTTCCCGTAGTGATTAGCATTGGTTGTTCCCTAGAGACTTGTGGAATTAACCCTAGGAAGCAAGTCGCTAGGGATGTGACTTGGTGATAGCAATATCACCATACACGTGCGAATTAACCCTAGGACCACCTACCGATGCTAGACACTTAACGGAGTTAGAGGGGTGTAAGATCTGACCATGCCGCATTCGTTAGACTTGTCCATGTTAGTAGAGGCACTTAATGACTCTTGCATTTTTGTACCAATGAACCCAAGGCTTTACAATACTTTTGGATAGGACAAGGTGTAATATAGACGTAGGTGATTTAATCCTCTGATCCGAAATGAATTAATTCCCCAGACGATATGATAGGATGCACCATTAAGAAAACTAGTCAAAATGATAACAAGAGTAGTAATTAGGTTAACACTACTTCTCTCTTATTGATTTTCTTTTATTTAATTTACTTGTCTTGTTATTTACTTTTATTAGTTTAATTAATCTTTCAATCATAAAACCCCCTTTTAAACGTGACACGAACTTAGATAATTTTCACACACTTAGCTCTTGGGACGACCTCGGCTTTACCAACTAGCTATACCACACACGATCGGATACACTGTCCGTTAGTGCGTAAAGGTAGACCTTAGGTAAACGAGACTTATATAAATATTAAAACCTGGTCAGTAAAACCTGCATCATGTATGCAAATAAAGAAAGTTTCAAAGAAAGGAACAATTGAGTTATGGAATAACACTTTGTATTACTTAGAGAACTTTACACAAGAGAGATTACATGTGATTTGTTGGATGCCTTGAACAAATGAGGCTACAACTATTTATACTACTATGTACAGGGTTCTACATTCTTCTATGAAAGATTCTAGCATTTGCGTAAGCTTCTAGGATTTCCATGAGGTTCTAGATCTTTCAAGATATTCTAGAGACTAGAGCTTCCTTCACTTTCCAATATCTTTCAAAGGCTTCCAAGATTATCCAAGCTCTTCCAAGACAAGTGTGGAATAATCCAGAATCCCGAACATCCTCGAAAATGATCTTGTCGAGTAGGCGGGTTGTGACATTAAGGTGTATTAAGGGATACTTAAAGGTAATTTAGGCAAACTACATTAATTTAAATTTCCAAGATTCAAATTTTTCAAAATTTAAAAAATGAGCAATTGCTCTTTATAAGTTGTATAGATAAATAATTAAATAACTAATCCCCAATTCATAACCTTCGTCACAAGTCTTCTGGGTTCTTCAATTCGAAAAATTAATCTTAGATCGTTTGTATCTTCTCAACTTTAACGATCACCAAATCATATAGTAATAAATTATGTATTCATTTATTTCTATTACTATCAGTCGTATCAACTCAAAATTACTTATAAGGAATACACCAACTTTCATTGATGCCTCTGATTCTTGATAAAATTTCACGCGTAATCATGATTTCCGACCTTTCGGGCGACGTTAGGTGACTAATTCACTCAAACCGTACATACTCAAACCATATAATTTATGATTGTTTGCATCTAGCATTAATTTTGAGTTAAGACTTTACGTATTATAGTATGATAGTCACACGCATTTGCTACAAAACCACCCCCTAAGTGATCTACATTACTTGATAATTATAATTCTAAAATTCTTAGCTTGTTCATCTGAGTTTTATTTAATATTTCAAAAAGTAGGAGGTCCTAATGTTAAAATAATCAATTTAACACATATAAAAAAAAATACAAAAAAAATCACCTCCTTAGTTATAAAAGGTCACTAGTAAACAACTTGACACTATAGTTTATTAACATGAGTTTATAAGTCCTGTGATTATTAAATCCTAAGTAAATAGTAATATGATGTTTGACATGTACGTGTAATAATTTATATTTCTTAATTCGAATATTAATGATTGTTTTAAAGTATTGTAACCCTTTGCTTAACAAACTTTCTTAAAACAAAAGATACATGCCTTATATAATCATAAAATGAAAATTTCCAAGCCTCTATTAACCTAGGATGATAAAAAGCAGCATTTTACGCTATAACAATGATAACAGATTTTGTCGCCTTATGCGTGTTGTGCCACGTGTAGTATAGAGGTTGTTATGCCTATTCAAGTTTTAAATTTATATTTTGCCGACTTATCCTATAACACACACACTTACGAGCAGTGTACCCGATCAATATGTAGATAGTGGTAAGCAGAGTGTTGATCACTAAGAGTGGAACGTAATATCTAGTTAACCTAATTAGTATTTTAATATTCTAAGTTAGTTTTACAACCTAATCTAACGCAAGGGGGTTTTAGTCTGACAGACTAGCACAGTTTGTAGATTAAACAAAAAAGTAAAACTAATGAGAACGAATCAACGAATAGCAAACACGTATACGGATAGATAATAGATACAGATAGAAGGCTTGTCCTATGGTTAAGTAGCTTGTCACTTATTTTATTGCTAGTCTTATATGATGAGTATCATAATCTTATCTGTCTCGTTGGATCTTAAGTATAGGCGAGTAAACCCTTAATGATCACTTATGCCTATCTTACTTTCTAGATACTAGATAAGTAAGCGTGGAGGGGGTATGGAAGCCTAAGCAAAACACAGCTAACAGAGGTTATCAAAGCACATATAACAAGAACAAAAAAAAAAAAATAATAAAAAAATAAAAAAATCATATAAACTTTTAATCGTTGGGAAAGCAATTTTAAGGGGAGTAGTATAATTGCCACAAGCCCATCAATCCCGAAGGATTAAAGTTTACTAATACAATAAAACAAAACTACTTAATGAATTATACACATGCATGACATTTTCTTACTGCTCTAAGATCTTCGTTTTGGATGTGTCTTGTGTTGCTTTTTTTGTCTGAATTCGTCTCCTTAGGGTTTTGTTGCACCCAAAATTCGTAGGTTATGATGGTCTATTTATAGTTTCTGTCTGAGGGCACGATGCGGCATATCAACTAAGTAGATGCGGCGCATTGAGGTAACATCGCGTGGGGTCCAAGATTATTATATTCTGGAATATTCTTACACCGTCTTCAGATGCGGCGTATCTTGAATCTTTATGCGGCGCATGTCCTTCAGCGTCTTGGATTGTATTTGGTGAAGTCTTGATAGTAATACGCCATATGTCAATAATGTGATGCGGCTTATCTGGAGTAGAACAAGTCAAATCTTTTTCGTTGACCAAAGTTTCATATGCGGCGCATGATAGAATCGTATGCGGCGCATTCTTCAATGTCAGACAATGGTATTTGAATTCATCTAAGCATGATTGTACGGCGCATCTGTCTAGAATGATGCGGCATTCAGTAAATTTTTTCATCTTGATTAATTTGCTCCATAATTAGTCCAAAATCGCCAAGTTTCACAAATTGCTTGATTTACCGGAGAATTACTAAAGTAAACAATCAAATACCAATTCTCATACATAGTATGGTAAAACAATACAATTAAATAGGATAAATAATGTCAATATAATGTACTTATTTGATGTCATCATCGCCTTTAACAAGCTAGTAACAAATTTTGATTAGTTTTTTTTGTTCCCTCTTATATGTTTGCCATATGGGTCTAGTTACGTTTTGGAATTTATATCAACATAAAATTTTGAATCTTTGACGTCGCAGTAAATTATGACCAATTAAGTTTTGTCTATCTTGAAATTTTCCGGCGACTAACTGATCAAATTGAAATGTTTCAACGAAGTTGCAGGTATTCCACAAGACTTTTCCCGATATCTGGTTCAGTTTCGAACTTTTTTTAAACGATTTGACCGCCTTTTCTGGCTTACAACGGTTCAACAGTTCACCCAGTTTTTAGAACCCGACCTAGCAACCAGTTTACGGTTACAAGGGTTCAACAGTTCCTCCAGTTTTTAGAACCCGACCTAGCAACCAGTTTCCGGCTACACCCGTTTTCAAAACCATCGGTCTAACCCTAATACACCTTAAGAGCAAATCAAATCAAATTTAAATTTTGAAAAACGTTGATGGTATATTGGCCATAAAAGTAGGGATCCTTTCCAAAACCGTAATTCTAGGAACACAATATAATTCAAATTTGTCGTCGTATAACATAACATAAAAACAAAGGCGTATGTATAGAAACAAAATTATAGTTCAAATTAACCACTCCCTCGTCGTATAACAGCAATAAAAACATAGAAAGTTTGATTGATTCGATATATACAAGCGTAATTAGTTTGGTGTATAAATTCCAAAAAGAAAAGAAATACAGTACTTACCAAAAAGAAAGAAGTGGTTGACTATATAAACAACACACGACTTGTTCTGTCGATAAGTTCAACGACGTTTTTATTTTTTATAAAAGAAATAAAATCCCCCAATTCTTTCTTCATAATAACCTCCATCACAAGTTTTCTCTCTCTAGGATAACTTGAAATTGACCGAAGATCAATTTGTTAAGTGGTTGAAGATTATTTGATTAAACTGAAGAAGATTGAAGATTGATATACAGGTATAGTGAAGGTTTATGTTAAATTATGATTGATAGTGTTTAATTGGTGATGCAAGGGTGACGTCATGATGGATCTAGAGAGATTAGATCCTATCGATGAAGTTATGTTTACCCAAGATTTATTGATTAAAATTGATGATGGATTCTTGAAGGGATAGGCCAAGGATCTATAAAGTTGTGATTTTTCGGCATAGTTGATTCGATCTGCTGTGTTTTGAGGACTGGGTTTTTAAAAAAATTTGTGATTTTACTAATAATTAAAGGTCTTGTTGACTGTGATTTGATCTTTCGCGAAGAATCTGATCCATGCTTTGAGGACCGGATTATTATTGGTTTTCTCACAATTGAAGGTTTTGTCGACTTCAATTGTGCGTATTGATTGAAGAATCTGATCCTTTAAATCATGGGATTATTGGTTTTTTCATGAAGTTTTAATTCTCGACTTCGATTGATTTGTTCCGGGATGTTTTCGTTGAAGAATTCGGTAACCGGGTTACTGATAAAGATTCTTACCCATGAATGAAGTCTTCTTGATTCGATCTGCAAATCACACGGAGTTTCTGATATTTAATATAAAATTCTCGTCCTCTTGACTTTTATCGCCACTCTCAGAACCCAATTATCAAGTTTTGGTCTTTATTTATAATTTACCGTCTCATCTTGTGATGTTTTGCCACTTTATGTAGAAGAATTTGGCCCTTTCAAGACTGGATCTCTACTTCTTCCATTAAGTTTTGACCACTTTGATTGTGTTTATTGATGTTTCGTCACTTTTGTGTGGAAGACTTTGATCCATTAACTCTAGTTTGAGGATGGGATTGCCGGTTTTTCGATAAAGTTTTAATTTTTACTCATATCTCAAGGTTTTCTAGAAGACTCCGAATCTGATCCGTTGAGTTATATTTTTAGGATTTCTTAATATTTGGACATAAATCTTATAGGGTTACACCCAGATCGAATCATAGGTATGCATATTTAAGTCTTTTCAAGGGAGATATTATTTGATAGGATCAGATCTCTGTAACTTATTAAGGACTTTCGATAAGATTTGTGTGGTTTTAAAAAAATTTGATCTTTATTAGACATGATGGTTAAAGCCGGTGCAGTAATTTTAAGTTTTCGCCGTTTGTGGGTCGGCTGTGTTGGGTATATTTAAGTTGACTTTAGGGTGTCAAGATAGTTGCTTAGATTGATATGTGGTTGAATAATGTTCTCTGATATGTGAATATGTGATAAGGTTTTATTATTATTTAAGAATACAAAGAAGTAATCTTTATGTTACAGAAGCTGATATTGGTTTACAATTTGTTTCAGTGAATATGGACGTGGTGGATCTTTTAAAGTTTATCAACTCGGACTTGACGTGGAGTACGGTGAAAAAGGGCCATAGGACGAGGCGCCCAAGGAGGCCTGGTGCAAGCAATAACGCAAATGAAGCGGTTGTTTCTGATTACGAGAAGGTAATTTACCTCTAAATTATAGTATCTATCAGTGGTTTGTAACTTTATATTCATTAAAGAGGTACTAAATTTAGTGTTATACTTTTTATTGGCAGTCTGGTGTAGCCATTCTCGGTCAACACTTTGCTGAGGCAGTTGTTGATGTCCCTATAAAGAAAAGAATACTACTGCTCGAATCTCCATCCCTCAGCGGTGAACAAGTGACAATATAATTCAAATTTGTCGTCGTATAACATAACATAAAAACAAAGCGTATGTATAGAAACAAAATTATAGTTCAAATTAACCACTCCCTCGTCGTATAACAGCAATAAAAACATACAAAGATTTGATTTCGATATATACATACAGGCGTAATTAGTTTTGGTGTATAAATTCCAAAAAGAAAAGAAATACAGTACTTACCAAAAAGAAAGAAGTGGTTGACTATATAAACAACACACGACTTGTTCTGTCGATAAGTTCAACGACGTTTTTATTTTTTATAAAAGAAATAAAATCCCCCAATTGTTTCTTCATAATAACCTCCATCACAAGTTTTCTCTCTAGGATAACTTGAAATTGACGTTGAAGATTATTTGATTAAACTGAAGAAGATTGAAGATTGAATTACATACAGGTATAGTGAAGGTTTATGTTAAATTATGATTGATAGTGATTAATTGGTGATGCAAGGGTGACGTCATGATGGATCTACAGAGATTAGATCCTATCGATGAAGATTTATTTGATAGTGTTAATTTGTGAAAGAAGATTTATTGATTAATTGATAAATTGATGAAGTTTTGATGATGGATTCTTGAAGGGATGATTGTTTTATAGGGCAAGGATCTATAAAGTTTTGATTTTTTGAAGTCTTGTTGATTCGATCTGCTGTGTTTCGCCACTATCGGTTGGATCATGTTTTTGAGGACTGGGTTTTTAAAAACCTTTACTAATAATTAAAGGTCTTGTTGACTTTGATTTGATCCTTTAAATCATGCTCCGAGGACCGGATTATTATTGGTTTTTTCATAAAGTTTTGATTCTCTTCATAATTCGAGGTTTTGTCGACTTCGATTGTGTGGATTGAATTGATCCGGGGTGTTTTCGTTGAAGAATTCGATTACCGGGTTACTGATAAAGATTCTTACTCATGAATAAAGTCTTCTTGATTCGATCTGCGAAATTGGTTGAATCGCGCGGAGTTTCTGATATTTAATATAAAATTTTCGTCCTCTTGACTTTTATCGCCACTCTCAGAACCGAATTATCAAGTTTTGGTTTTTATTTATAATTTACCGTCTCATCTTGTGATGTTTTGCCACTTTGTGTCAAGAATTTGGCCCTTTCAAGACTGGATCTCTACTTCTTCCATTAAGTTTTGACCACTTTGATTGTGTTTATTGATGTTTCATCACTTTTGTGTGGAAGACTTTGATCCATTGACCCTAGTTTGAGGACAAGATTACCGGTTTTTCAATAAAGTTTAAATTTTTACTCATATCTCAAGGTTTTCTAGAAGACTCCGAATCCGATCCGTTAGAGTTATATTTTTAGGATTTCTTAATATTTGGACATAAATCTTATAGGGTTACACCCAGATCGAATCATATAGGTATGCATATTTAAGTCTTGGTCAAGGCCTCAAGGGATATACTATTAGATTGAATCAGATCTAAGGTTCGTGTGGTTTTGAAATTTTCATCTTTATTAGACATAATGGTTAAAGCCGATGCAGTAATTTTAAGTTTTCGCCGTTTGTGGGTCGGCTATGTTGGGTATATTTAAGTTGACTTTAGGGTGTGAAGATAGTTGCTTAGATTGATATGTTGTTGAATAATATTCTGTGATATGTGAATATGTGATAAGGCTTTATTATTATTTAAGAAGATGAAGAAGTGATCTTTATGTTACATAAGCTGATATTGGTTTACAATTTGTTTCAGTGAATACTATAATGGACGTGGTGGATCTTTTAAAGTTTATCAACTCGGACTTGACGTGGAGTACGGTGAAAAAGGGCCATAGGACGAGGCGCCCAAGGAGGCCTGGGGCAAGCAATAACGTACAGGAAACGGTTGTTTCTGATTACGAGAAGGTAATTTACCTCTAAATCATAGTATCTATCAGTGGTTTGTAACTTTATGTCCATTAAAGAGGTACTAAATTTAGTGTTATACTTTTTATTGGCAGTCTGGTGTAGCCATTCTCGGTCAACACTTTGCTGAGGCAGTTGATGTCCCTATTAAGAAAAGAATACTACTGCTCGAGTCTCCATCCCTCAGCGGTGAACAAGCTCGTTCACCTCAATCTCATCTTGCCTCCCCACATCGTGAATGTTCTGAGATGCTCGTGAAACACGCTTTAGGGGAGGACGTAAAGCTGAACGAGGAAAAACTTCCCAATCTGAACGACTTTTCTGGTATTGAACTTCTAGCCGATGCAGCATGCCATGGCTCCGTTTATGACAACTCTTGTCAGGTGGAGTCTATGGAAGTTGAAGTACTTACGACACCAATAGTTGTTTCAGATATGGATGGTATAAAAGATGATACTACCCCAATGGACTCGGAGGATTTACCAGTTCAGGATAGCACAGTTCCAGTAACACAATGTATTTGTGATAATGGGAATGTTACGGGCGATAAAAGCCCTGTTCCACAGAAAGCGGTTCGGTTTTATTGGGATTTGAATGCTATTCCGGAGGAGGAATTGGAAGAAGAACCTTGCTGTGATAATCTTGTTGATCCTCAACCCGTGAAAAGTTGTATAGAAGTTACTAATAGCGACTGTTTGCAGAATGCCAAAACAAATTTGGAAACTAGAAATTCGCAAGTTACAGAAGATGAAAAGGGAAGCACAGATCATGATGCTACCTTCTCAATTATGCCCGTTAGCAAACCTGAGGCTTTAGGTACGCAAGGAAACGACGATGTCTGTTCAAATGAGGTCGTGGGCACAATAACATGCAAAACGTCAAATGCTGAGAGTTGTGATATAAGTAAATCAGATGTTGTCGATTCATTTATTCATCCAGCTAAGTACGAAAACGTGTCTACTTCAACTGACTCGGTTTCTCTAGAACGAACCACTGTAACGGTGGAGCCTTTAATAAAGTCGGATGACGGACAGGCAGTTTCTGAAGTACTACAAGGTGGTTGTCTGTCTCTGAAAGGCTATGATGATAAGCCTACTTCAGAAGACCGTCTCAGTGATTTCTGTGGCTCAAATGCTTCGGAAGATGAGCATGCTGAGGGAAATACTATAGACAAAGTCAAGGCAGGCTATGATTCGCCGGTTGAAGATGGCGAGCTAAGAGAGCCAGATAGATTCCCTTGGCAGAATGAAGAATTGGAGGAAAAAGAGTGTGTCGACTATGAATCTGATAATATGTATGAAGACAATTTTGATAGTATGGAATCCAGTGAGAATGAAATTAGTCTTGATCAACAGCAAACCATTGGAGCAGTAGGTGCAGAAACGGTCAACAGCATTGAACACCATGATAGAGTAGACGTCTCCGATAGAATGAATAGTCTGCAGGAACATTCTCAATCTGATATTCTAGAAGATAAAGATGGAAATTCTGGAAAATATATTTCCGAGAGGAGAATTTTACATAACGAGTTTGGTGGGGGCAGGATAGTGAATTTAGATAGATCAACATCAACGTCATTTGATGTGCGCAAAACTGGTACTTACATACGTCGGAGCAGGTAATATTCGTGATTCTGTTTTGCTTCATTTTTTACAGTCTATTATTTCATGTTATCTAAATGTCCTATTTGCTAATGGCTTTTTTTTGCATGCAGATCTGACAATATTGGAGATACTTACTCGCGAGATGAAAGGGATTTTGGTCCTGAAAAGTTCATGGGTCGGGACAGACCATCTTACCAACGTCGTACTCCGAATGATGCTAGTGGTCAGTGGGGTGGTTCCTTTTCAAGAAACAGTCACGGGTACCCCAGGCCGAAAAATTCTATTGGAGGACCAGTCGTTAGGTCTGGTGGATCAGATACTCTTGACAAAAATCAACCTATAAGTTATAATCCAAGGGTGAATTATAGGACCTTCAACACAGCTGACAGAAATGAGTCTTATGGCAGTCTTCACAGGGGACCACCACCAGCAAGGGTGATTATTCGTGATGGATATAGTGGTGGATTGAGAAGAGTACCTCGAGAAGAATACAAGGCTCCTGAGCCATGCCATTCAGAAAGAAAAATTTCTTCGTCATCAAACTTCAATCAAAGTACTCATCTTTCTCGATCTCGAAAGCGATCCCGATCAAGATCTAGATCAGGGTCTCCCATAGCATGGCATTTTCAGAAAAAAGGAAACTTGGATACAAAAGAGCTAAGTCCAGATTACAGGCCTGATACAAGATTACCTCTGCGTAAGCCCGGTGAAATTGAATCGCGTCTTGCTCCTCCAACAAGGTGCCATGTGTCTCCTCAGCGTATTTCAAGAAGTTTTGATGACCGGAACGTTATCAATGGGCCATATAGAGACAGGAGATCATCACCAGTCAGAAATTTCCACCGCGACCAAAGGTTTGAAGCAGGTGGATATCCTGGAAAATTGAAGTCAAATGATCATTTCCGCCCCACTCCACGCCCTGAAAGATTTCCACCTAATAGAGAGAAGTTTGAGGCTAATAGTGATGACAAATATGGAATGATGAACAGAGGTAGGCCCTTTAGGAATGACACAAATAACTATTTTAAGGATCACAATAAAGTTAACGGCTTCAGATACACCCGTAATGAAGATAAGTCCTTCAGAGATCCAGTTAGAAGGGATATACCCAAGAATACAAGTGAGGAGAATGGTTGTAGATACACTACTAACAAGATGTTTGGCACAGTGAAAGGAGATTTTCACAAAGACAATTAGCAAAGGGGAATGATTACTTCCGTTGGATTATGTTAGGTCCGCGTTTTTTTTTTTTTTTCAGTTTGACAAGGGGATTTTTCTAGTTCGTACATATGATATTTTTGAGTCTGCAATCCCTTTGTTTTTAATTTTTATTTTTACTTTTCATAATATACCCTTTTCCTTCTAAAAGATGAATAGTACTTTTAGATCAAGATGCTTTTTAAGGCTTTCTTGTCATACTGTCTGATGTCTTGTTCTTGGATTGGTACCATTTTGAGTCATGTTCCAAGATAATACTATTTGTAGTATTTTCTAGGGCTATCCCCATTGTAATATGCGAAGCTGATCCAATTACTTAATGAAGAATTTCATTTTGCAACTGTTGCTTTTGTTCAGTTTATTCTTATCAGAGTTCTGCGTATAATATTGCTAGTTTCTTTTCCATCTTCATTTTCAGCATATGCAGTACTTACTAGGTTTTAGGATCATCAGGGGTACACAATGCATCTACCAGCATCCTTGGCGATGAATTGGTAAGATATTTGTATAATTACACACAGTGACGTCGAGATAGAAGTGTTTGTTGGAGAACCTTTAATTCATATATAATTTCAAGCTTGTATGTGGCTCACCCTGAAGCTGATGGATTCAAACTGCGCATTTTTTGACAACCCAGATGAGCAGATCGCTGCAACATCGTGTCTCTTCTTTGGACCACTTACTAGAATCCCAATGTTGGATCCTTCACTTTCCATACGTATTTCTGTAATCAAATAACAGAAAATACTTAGATTGTGAATGCTGCAAGAAGTTGTAATTTCAGTGTTTTTTGCTTACTCTTGAAATTTGGTCTCTCTGTATTTAACCGTGGTAGAACCAAATAAGGTTTAATCAGGAAGACTTTCCAACTCTATCTGCATTGTAATACCAAGAACTCGTCACTGGTGATGTCATTGGATGTTGAATAGGATGTTGAGATGCATACGAATAGCTATAGAGATGCATACGAATAGGATGTTGAATACTGACCGCACAGTATATGAATATATCATATCTGTATTGTGATCAACTTGGTTTATGTAAAATCGTGTAATCAGAGCAATGAGTGCTAGAAAACCAATAGAAGAGCAGATTATTATTGCCCCCAGCCAAAGCCAACTATTTCTGCCAAAAATTGCAGAAATTGGGGCATCGAGACCATTGGGTTTGAAGTTTGAACCATACGGTTTGGTAAACATGCTGGTTTTCCATTGTAGGCTCGCTCTCTTGTGTTACATATGCTCGAATTTGTAACTGTAAATGAAATATATCATGGCTATTGGCTAGTGCCTGAAAGAGGAAGGATAAGGTCCAAAATCCCGAGGTCCACTGATCTTTTGAAGGCTGCAACAAGAACAAGTTGTGGTATTTTGTTGGCGGGGTTGTTAGTTTTATGTAAAAGCTCACGGATTATGGATATAAACGGATTAATTCCACTTCCGCCACTGAACATTACAATCTTGTCATACCTACATCATGTAAGTCTCATAATTAATTTTTATATAGTCAAATATATAGTCGGTAATTATATTTTAGTTTATAATTGTCTCACTGTTGAAAATGGGTTGATGCATGCCCATAAGGTCCTTCAACCGAGACTTGAAGATGGTTCATTGGTGAAGGCTGGGAGAGTTTTTCATACAGCTTCTGTGACCAAGTTCCTTCACTTTTAATGACGACACTTAGCTTTTCAGGATCTAAATTACTGCTTGAAGTTATAGTAAACGGATGCCATTGGAGTTTCGATATACTAGGTATATATAGAAAAATCGAGCTCATTGGATTATAATGCAGCCCTGTAGTACAAAAACAATATTACTGTAAAAATATATACTTTTGGTAAATGTGGTAATTTGACCCATTTGATAACAAATGGGTCGATTCGGGTGATGTTTTATCTCTTACAGGTCATAATAAAGAAGTTAGTTATAAGGAAATAATTCATGAAAGGATTGAACTAATAGAGTTCTGTAATCATAATTGGCTCAGTATTTTTCTATAAAAAGTTTATGGTGAAAAAGTGTTTCTGGTCAAACCAACCCATTTTAACCTGGTTAGAGTACCTGGCGTTTTTGAGAAACTCAGTTCAACAGCTTGGCATGGTAAAACTCGTGCTGAAACTAATCTAAATTTTTGCTGGGACTGCAGGAACCGTAAGAGCCGATCTATCAGAAACAGGTAAAATCCAGGCAACGTGATCCAACAGTATGAAAATCCAACATGTAGTATAAAGAAAACCACAAAAAGAATATAGAGATGATGAGTGTAGAAAAAGAGCTCAAAGATGCTTCTTCTGATACGAGGTATGCTTGTCAACCAAATAGCCATTCCTGCAAGTAAAGCTACTTCCCCTGCTACATTTGATATCCCAACTTTTTTCCATTTTAGCATCTGTGTTTAACATATTGATTTTCAGTAATCTTGTATTGGTGTAATATATAGAGTTTATATATGGAGAGTGTCATACTTGTGAAATCTGGTGTGTTTTAGCACAGAAGATGGTATAACATAAACCGTGAGCCGTGAAGAAAACCATAGCAATATTTCCAAGCCATATGTGATACTTGATGCTAGATTCTGATGTAAGACCAAGTAGCCGAAACACTGATGACCCTCTAGTCACTAGAAAGAACAAAAAGGATAGACATATGTTGCCAACAAGTCCAAGCATTAACGCCATACTATCTAACTTCACTTCCCACCTGGCAAAAGTAGTAAATTTAACTTCCGACCTTGCATACTAATTACTGAACGTGACAAAATGGACGGATAGAGTAACGGATTTGGCCATTTATATTTCTCCAAAAAATATAATAAAGAAGTTGCGAATAATTAGTGTCTTAAAGCTGTAAAAGAGTTGACTTTTCCAGTAATACTCTTAATTTTTCATTAAAAAAACTGAAGTTATGATTGTTTTGGTTGACTTTTAACCTGATAAACTGATTTAGTTATTTCTTCTGGCGGTTTTTTTTTTGCCCATTTGACCAATAAATATAAAACATACCCCTAGTCGACTCATTCATATGTTAATGAATTGCCATATCTGCACACACATTTAGAACTATTTAAAAACATATCCCGAGTCGACCCATTCATATCTTAATGAATTGCCATATCTGCATACACATTTAGAACTATTTAAAAACATCTGCTTACACTTTTTCTTCTATCCTGGATGCGGATTGGGTTGTGATTGTGGCAAACATGTTGTGTATGTAAGCTGAGGTGGACCAAGCTAAAAGCCCCACAAACATTAAGAGAAACAATAACTCTGTCCATGTAATAATACCAAGAGGACCTCTTGCAATTGCGGGTTTTCCCCATAAGGCCATCAGAGAGTTCTTATAGATATTAAAACATCCGAAGAAAATCATTGGTGACACATTAGTCTATATCGTAAAGTATAATTTTTCACATGGTACAACAAATTATAGCGAAAATGTGAAGTTAACGTATGTTCACCTTTGATTGTTTGACTGGTGGGAAGGCTTGGTATCTAGGTGGAGGTATATACATGCCAAAGTTGCAATCAGGAGGATAAGGGCCGTGTAAATTAGAATATTCTCACCTGTGTGTATAATATATCATAGCAATGAATCAGATTAAGACCCAACCAATCGACAGAACTACCAATACATTGCTAAAAAACTGGATCGAAAAACAAGCCATTTGGAAGTGCTGTGTGACTGTGTGTGATTGGCAATCACGAACCTTGTTGTTGGCCAAAATAAGATGAATTGGTGGCAGAACGTATATGAGGCAACCAATGTAACCAAAATGTATTTGTAAGCATCATGACCCATATCATCATGTACCCCAAGAAAGTCCACATTGCCACCAACCGTATTGCTAGCTGAATCATTTTGTTCATACTTTGCATAATTTTAAGATTCTGAATCTTACTGTCATACGTTATATATAGTATGGTAATGGTATGCTATTTTGATAGTTTAGCAGTCAAGTGAAATATTCAGATTCAAGTACAAAATAGGAGCTAATTTTCACACCATAGCCAATTCATATATAGCTCAAGATTGTGATTATTATTTTGTTTCTAAACAAAACCAGTTCTGTACCCTTATTTTGCTAGTATTATATAAAGTTAGTTCTCTGTTACCAGTAAGTTACATCTCTAGCCGAATGTTGTGATTTCTTTGCTGGCGGATAGTTTAAGTAGTGCCCCTTTGCTTTGCAGTTTTGTTTTCGATTTAACACGTTTTCGCATTAAATGTTGGCAAACATTTGTATTACTATGCTAGAAGTATAACTGATATAAAGCACTAATAAGATGAAGATGACCGTTAAAAAAAAAAAAAAGGATGGATAAAACTGGGTTCACTTAAGATGAATAATAACCCGGGTTCGAGGCTTGCCAATGGGGTTTTCCTCCTAGGCGAAGCCGAAAAAAAGGAGCGGGGTTTATTCCTCAAAGGTGAAGGTTCGAGGAAGGCGTACTGCCCGTTTGCATGTTACTGTACGACTCGAACCACCAACAACTAACTAGCCGTTCTAAAAAAGCGCGTGTCTTGTCAGAAAGATGAAAATGATGATTGATTTTTGACCGGTCAAATAAATTGCAAACAAGTTTGATGGTGTAGATTGTAGAATAGCAATGCATTAAGAGCATGCACAACCATAACACAGGTTAAATTTTAACACACTGCCACCTCAGCGCCAGATTAGCTTTAACATTTTCACAACTCACAAAAAAAACACCCACAATCATAACTCAACCTTAACCTACTTTAACTCAACTTTTCAGATATTTTCAAATTCAACCCTAAACTAAAACTAATACTTCATTTATTAAAAACCATAACATTCATTCTTAAAATATATTACAATACGCACTAAAAAAAATACATTACGAAATAAAAAAAAAAAAAAAAAAAAAAAAAAAAAAAAAAACATTACGACATTAAAAAAAAAAAGAAAATTACGAAATTTTCTTTTTTAAAAAAAGGTCACAACATAACACAATTATTCAATCTTGACGCGGTTGCAAGTTGTATTTTGCAATGATTCGGTCCTTTTCCATGTTGACCAACGCCACATAGTTTGGATCCTTGCCGGTAGTGTCGAGCAACAAAAATTCAATCTCCTTCAACCGTAGTTGTGTGTATTGGTTTTCTGCGGTCGCTTGGTAAGCCTTGGACGTATCTTCACGTTTTGCCCGATACTCTTCGCACATAGCCTCCCCAAATTGGACGACGAAACAGATCCTCCGGTACTCGTGCCCCCCGGTGCTTGTCGTTGTCTCGGATTTTTGTTTCTTCGAAGCCCGATTTTTTTCCATCGGACGTGGTTGTGCATTATGACCAAACAACGCCTCGTTTGTTTGGCTTGGGACACCACCGGTTAAATCAACCAGATCCGGCGCGTCCCATTTTTTATGAGCACGCAAAATACTCCAAGCTGCCTCATTATTAAACGGGGCGGATTTGTGCTCGTCACGATACGTTTCTTTCGCCCGCCTGAGGATATCCATATCATTTTCCCAACTTTTTTGATCGCGTCTAGCACGTTTGAAATACACGTTGAACTTCATGCAATTACGGTTCAACGTTCTCCACTTTCCTTGTATCATATCTTTGCCGCGTTTCTGAAAATTGTGTTTATTGAACTCATTTTGAACCAGTTGCCAAAACGTATCTTTGGCTTAGGAGCGACCGACTAATGAATCCTCGGTAGCGGCCACGTAACACTTTGCAAGTAATTTTTCTTCGCTTGCTTGCCAACGTGTGATGACGCATTCTTCGTTTTCTTCATCATCATCGATTGGTTCGGGTTCTTTATTTTTTTTTGGCCTTTTGTTTACCACGAGATTTGAATTTCTTTGGTGGAGAGGTAGGTATTTCGGGAACTTCGTTTGTTTCCGTTTGGGAATGTTGTGATAGTTGAGTGAATTGAAGATTTTGGAAATCGGTATTTAGGGAGTTTTGTTGTTGGCTTTCTTGCCAAAATTTTAACGCTTGATGTTGTTGGAAAAGTTCTTGACTCAACATACTGAATTGGTTTGGGTTATCCCAATTCGGATTTGATGATGAACCCGCGTATGGGTTCCCCCACCCACCGAGGAGGTTCGTTAACGAGTCGTTGTCGTTGTTGTTGCCTTGTGACATTTTTTTTTTTTGCTAATAATATAATGAGTAGTGAAAGTGTGAAAAAAGAAGTGTGTTAAATGGGTATTTATATTGGTTGGAGAAAGGTTTTGATTTTTTTTTTATTATTATT
>LBNU01006747.1:41076-65882 GCA_014162995.1 Artemisia annua | reverse complement strand
TTATTGATTCATAGAATTTTACATAAAGTTGGATGGGAGTCTTGACACAAGTTGGGCTCCCACCCCTTTTTGTATACAAAAGCTTATTCTATGAAAAATAAAAATACCACTCTTAGCATTATTTGAGTGGCTATTGGCAATAGACTTAATACGCGAAAGTGTGTCCAAAGCCTCCGTGTCAAACTCCCCGAAGGTAGAAAAAGCAAAATGCACAAACTTGTATCCATTATCCTCACATTTGGACGCGAAAGTATTATTATTATTATTATTATTATTATTATTATTATTATTATTATTATTATTATTATTATTATTATTATTATTATTATTATTATTATTATTATTATTATTATTTAATAATAATTATCACTTTATTATTATTATTATTATTATTATTATTATTATTATTATTATTATTATTATTATTATTATTATTTTATTTTTACAAAAGTTGCATGTTAACGCCGGGTTAAGGTTTTAACTTCCCACGTTAACGCCACCTTAACTTGGAAGCACGCAAGGGTTAGCGCCCCTTTAACGCGCGTTAAAGGAGCTTTAACGCCTTACCGACGTGAACGTTGTGCATGCTCTAAAGGTAACAAGAGAATGTTCGATAAAAGATGTTTTCTATCTTTAGTTTCTGTAAAAATAAAAATAAAAAATAAAAAAATTGGAAGAGAATTTTTTTACGAAATACTCTTTTCGTCTCAAAATTATTATCAAGAGACAAAAAGCATAAAGTTTAATAAAAGTGGAGCCATTACAATTTTTAACTATACAAATAGACAATTATTTTGAGACATTCTAAAAGGGAAATTGGACAATAATTTTGAGACGGGAGAGTAATTGAAAAGAAAACACATTTCGTTATGTTTGTATTTTCTATTTTGAGAAAGGGAAGGGAGGCTTTTGGGTTCCAAATGAAAACAAAGAAAACAACCAAAATTTGTTTTGTAATTTTTCTTATTAAGTTAGTAAAAAGCGATTTTTGTTTTGCGGAGAATTTTTTTGGGAACAAAGCGATTTGCATGCCATTTGTGTTTTTCTTGTTTAGTACAAAACATTTGTAAAAAACATGGGTGTTTCCCTGTAACTAAACACAACCAACCCTTTTTCATCTAGAACATCATTCCAACGACAAATGAAGAGTTCAATGTAATGCGATAAAGTTAGGAACCCAACGCGAATTCAATATATATGACGCACTCATAATGACAAACAAGTCGGTGCCTTATGACAGAATTTGCAATTGAATTACCAAGTATTACGATTTCATTATCCTTGTTAATAGTTATGAAGTATTAAGATTTCAATACATCTCTTTTAGACACATCAGATTCCGATCATATCTCTTTTTAAAATTGCTTTGTATTGGTTTCTGGTTACGAAGAGTCTCTGCCTAGAGTTTGTAATCTATATCTATAGTACATATAAATCATGGATAAGTTTTCTTTAAATTTAAAATTAAAAATGAGTAATGTGTTATACCCAATGTACCTGTTTATGTATGCTATGTAAATTGGTTTAAAGTGGTGATTGGAATAATTTTGTTGTTTGGTTTCCCGCATTAAGTAAACGATTTACTTCCTAATCTGGACTCATCACGATATGCTTGCCTAATACACTTCAAAAGATCATTTTCGTTTTCCCCACTTCGACCCACATGTTTCAAACGTTTGTAGATAGCGTTGAACCTTTGACAATTATGGCTAAAAGTTGCTCGTTTTCTTGTTAAAATATCCTTGGTAAGTTTGTGATGAGAAGCCTTATTGAACTTGAAATGAACCTTGTTCCAAAACGAATCGTCTTTTTGGTCATTTCCGACTCAGTTGTCCTCGGAAACGCTAACATAACACGAGGCTAATAAAGTTTCCTTCGTTGTCGTCCAACGTGAATGAGCTCATGCAGCTTCGGGTTCATCTTCCTCGTCAGGTATCTCGATTGTGTTACATTTTCCTTTCCTTCAGAACTTTTGTTCACTGCAGGAGAACGTGGGCCCGTTTGGTGGTGGCATTGATTGTGTTTCTTGTAGTCGATTTTGTTGAAGATTTTGAAATTATTGGTTAAGCAATTGTCTTTGGTATTCTTGATATAGTGGTTCAGGGGTTAAAGTAGGCCTAGAGAATTGAGTAACAAACGTATAGGATATTGAGAAGATGCCGATTGTCCGAACGAAGGTGTCGGAGGTTAGACGAGGATGATTGTTGCGACATGTTTAGAAGATTTTGGAAAAATTGGTCGGGATGTTGAGACATTTTTTTGTAAGTGAAAATGAAAGTAAATATGTTTAGTGTGTAAAGAAATGAAGGTGGAAAGTAAGTAATTGTGTGTAAAAATGGTTGTATATTTTCGTTTATATAGAGTGGTAAAATGTAGAGTAATAGTTTTAGTAACAATAATAATAACAATAACAATAATAATAATAATAATAATAAGTGAATTGATTGTGCTTTTGGCGAAAGTGAATGTAGTCACTTGGGAAATGGCGTTGGGCACTAGCGCTTGATAATGAGCAAACGGCAGCGCCTTTTGCTGTGCCACGTGAAAATGGCAAGACCCAATAGCTACCATACCCTTCCCTCGAAGATTTGTTACTTTAGGGGTTTTTGAGATTTGTTTGTTTATACTTATGGTTAAAATTCTATTTATAGTATTTGGTTCAAGGTGTTCTATATCTTTTTTAAAAAGAACGAAAATCACGAAATACTTAGTGACTTAAGATGAGGATGGTAAAAGGACAAAATTACCCATCACATGACTTAACGTCATAACGGACTAAGTGTCAAAGAACCGGTTTGTTAAAAATGGACAACCACAGGGATGAGAAGTGTAATTATTAAAGTTGAAAAACGAAAGATGAAAAATTGAAAATCACAGGGACTAAAACTGTAATTAACTCTAAGCATTATTTCTGTAACTTTGTTCACATGCGATAGTGCGATACATTTTCACAACATTTAACAAAGACGCTTTTGAGAAAAGTGTAGGATTGGCATTGGCATCCAGTAATATTGTGACATGACTCGTTTCCACTCACAGGGCATTCATTGCTTGGAAATTTCCTTCATTTCTACTAGAAGAAAAAGTTAACAATTTCTATCATTAACAGAGTTATATATATTTTACTCGGTATCTACATTAATCATATANAACATAACACGAGGCTAATAAAGTTTCCTTCGTTGTCGTCCAACGTGAATGAGCTCATGCAGCTTCGGGTTCATCTTCCTCGTCAGGTATCTCGATTGTGTTACATTTTCCTTTCCTTCAGAACTTTTGTTCACTGCAGGAGAACGTGGGCCCGTTTGGTGGTGGCATTGATTGTGTTTCTTGTAGTCGATTTTGTTGAAGATTTTGAAATTATTGGTTAAGCAATTGTCTTTGGTATTCTTGATATAGTGGTTCAGGGGTTAAAGTAGGCCTAGAGAATTGAGTACCAAACGTATAGGATATTGAGAAGATGCCGATTGTCCGAACGAAGGTGTCGGAGGTTAGAGGAGGATGATTGTTGCGACATGTTTAGAAGATTTTGGAAAAATTGGTCGGGATGTTGAGACATTTTTTTGTAAGTGAAAATGAAAGTAAATATGTTTAGTGTGTAAAGAAATAAAGGTGGAAAGTAAGTAATTGTGTGTAAAAATGGTTGTATATTTTCGTTTATATAGAGTGGTAAAATGTAGAGTAATAGTTTTAGTAATAATAATAATAATAATAACAATAATAAGTGAATTAATTGTGCTTTTGGCAAAAGTGAATGTAGTCACTTGGGAAATGGCGTTGGGCACTAGCGCTTGATAATGAGCAAACGGCAGCGCCGTTTGCTGTGCCACGTGAAAATGGCAAGACCCAATAGCTACCATACCCTTCCTTCTAAGATTTGTTACTTTAGGGGTTTTTGAGATTTGTTTGTTTATACTTATGGTTAAAATTCTATTTATATTATTTGATTCAAGGTGTTATATATCTTTATTAAAAAAACGAAAATCAAGAAATACTTAGTGACTTAAGATGAGGATGGTAATAGGACAGAATTACCCATCACATGACTTAACGTCTTAACGGACTAAAGTGTCAAAGAACCGGTTTGTTAAAAATGGACAACCACAGGGATGAGAAGCGTAATTATTAAAGTTGAAAAATGAAAGATGAAAAAACTGAAAATCACAGGGACTAAAACTGTAATTAACTCTAAGCATTATTTCTGTAACTTTGTTCACATGCGATAGTGCGATACATTTTCACAACATTTAACAAAGACGCTTTTGAGAAAAGTGTAGGATTGGCATTGGCATCCAATAATATTGTGACATGACTCGTTTCCACTCACAGGGCATTCATTGCTTGGAAATTTCCTTCATTTCTACTAGAAGAAAAAGTTAACAATTTCTATCATTAACCAGAGTTACATATATTTTACTCGGTATCTACATCAATCATATATTTTCCTAACTTGATCATACTGATTTCAAACACATCATCAATGACATCTTCATCCTCGTCTTCTTCTCGATCATGGAAGTATGATGTATTTCTTAGCTTTCGGGGAGAAGATACCCGCAAGACCTTTGTAGATCATCTCTACAAGGCTCTTGAAGACCGACTGGTTCGCACTTACAAGGATGATATTACACTTCCAAGGGGTGAATCTGTTGGTCCAGCCCTGTTGGAGGCTATCGAAGAGTCGCATATTGCTGTCATAGTATTCTCCAAAAACTATGCAGATTCTTCGTGGTGCTTGGACGAACTTGTACATATTATGAAATGCAGGGACGAGATGGGACTAACAGTTATCCCAGTTTTCTATGACGTTGATCCATCGGAAGTGAGATATCAGAAAAGGAAATTTGGAGAAGCTTTTTCCAAACAAGAGATGAAGAATGTTACAAAAGCCGAATTTTGGCGAAAAGCTCTTGTTGATGCAAGTAACATTTCTGGATGGGAACCCAAGAACGTTGCAAGTGGGTAATTTTCTTTTCGTGATATTCACTTTGGTGTAGATGTTCATGAATTTCAAGTTTATACCTGAGCTTTATATCTAACTCATTGAGCTTTATACTTTTGGGGGGTTGGTTAATATTATCTATTTGTGAATGCAAGCAGACATGCTAATTGACCATTTTTATATATCAAATCTGCAGACATGAGGCAGCAGTCATCCAAAACATTGTCGATGCAATTTCAGATAAGTTGCTTTCGTCAAACTCAGATATTGATGAAGAGCTAGTTGGAATGAGGGCCCGCGTAGAACAATTAATATCAAGATTAGAAGTTGGGACAGGTGGTGTGCGAATGGTTGGGATATGGGGGGTTGGAGGCGGAGGTAAGACTACTCTTGCCACATCTGTTTATATGAAAATCAAGGACCGTTTTCGAGGTCACTGCATTGTTGACAATATTCGCGAGGAATCAAGCAAACATGGTAGAACAACTTTGCAAGGAAAAATTCTATCAACTCTTTTGAAAACACAAGTGGTAGTGCAGAGTGAAGAAGAAGGGAAATGCTTGATAAAAAGTAGGTTATGTCATAGTAATGTCTTAATTCTTCTTGATGATGTCGATGACTGTAAACAGCTAGAGGCATTAGCCGGATCACATAAATGGTTTGGTGATGGGAGCCGCATCATAATCACAACTAGAGATGAACATGTGTTAAGAACTCGAAAGGTAGACCACATCTGCCCTGTCACATTATTATCACAGAACGAGGGTATCCGGCTCTTTAAAAAACACGCATATAATGAAGAGGAGCCTCTAAAAGATTATGGAATACTTTCATTACGTGTGGTTTCTTATGCTGATGGGCTCCCATTGGCACTTAAAGTTTTAGGTTCTTTTCTATATGACAAAGATGAGAAAGAGTGGATGAGTACCTTGGATAGACTAAAAGAAATTCCAGAAAGTGAGATTGTGGAGAAGCTCAAAATTAGCTATGATGGGCTTAAAACGGCGGAGAAAGAGTTATTCTTGGATATTGTATGTTTCTTCAGGGGAGAATACAAAGACGATGCAATGGAGATATTTGAAGCTTGTGGTTTCCACCCTCACATAGGGATAAAAGTGTTGATACAAAAGGCTCTCATAACTATTGATTCACAAGGTAGTTTTGATATGCATGATTTGGTACAAGAGATGGGACACTACATTGTTAGAGAGGAACATCCTAACAATCCTGAAAAACATAGCAGACTTTGGAAATATGAAGAAATCAGAAACGTGTGTCCTGGGGATACAACAATGGTTAGGTTTAAACTATCTTTTCAGAATATACATTATATGTGCAATAATTGATGCACACATATTTCTCCTTTATTGCAGGAAAATGACAAGACTGAAGGGATATATCCTTATAATACTGATGATCATCAACCACTAATCTACTTGAAGATGGATCCAAACATCAAGAAGCTAAGGTGGTTAATTGTGAAAGAGAGCAGTTCTGAAGCGCCTGATTTTCTTTCAAATGATTTGCAGTATATTGATTGGTATGGTTATCCTGCAAGTTCGTTCCCGGACAGTTTTCAACCAACGAATCTTGCTGTTCTGAATATGTTCCGGAGCTTGCAAAAAGAACTGTGGAAGGGTTGGAAGGTAATTCAGTTCATCCTTTAATTAACATATTGATTGGTGGAGCAAGTGGAGGATGCCCGAATATTTTATGGATAAATATCGGCTAAATCTCATATTTTCCTTTCTGTCTATGTGTCAAAAATGTTACTCTATGTAAATTAGAAAAGCACAAACAAAAACTTTTTTAATTATTTCTTTCTATTTCTACCTTTGAATTAGTTTCATTTTTATATTTTTGGGAGCTTCTCACTACAAGTATGATGAGATATCATATTTCAAATATTTCCATTTATATTTATCATACTTAGTGAATAGTGATAAACTATGGTATTAATTCTACCTTCTGTATATTTGTATTCATTAGCATCATCTACCACACCTGAAAGTGCTTCGACTCAGGTGGATGAAGGAACTAGTCAGCACACCAGATTTTGACGGACTCCCCTCTCTTCAAATTTTGGAACTCGATAGATGTGACAAGTTAGAAGAGATTCACCCATCACTTGGAAATCATAAAAGTCTCAAATACATAAGGGTTCGTTGTCCCGACCTTAAAAAGTTTCCAAGGATTGACCATATGAAAAAACTCGAGAATCTTCACATCACTTCTCTCCATTGGAATTTGGAGATCCCAGAAATCCAATCAGTCATGGAAAACCTAGTAAAGCTGTTTTTGTCGGGCTCTTATAGGATGCAAGTTTTTCTCTCATCAGTTGCGATACATTGTCCAAACCTTATTTCACTAGCAGTGAACGAATACAATGGTTCAAATCATCTTTCAAAATCAAATTTCAACCTCTCGCAACTTACTGTGCTCGTACACCTCGACCTGACAGGCTGCATTTGGCTTGAAAAATTGCCCGAATTCCCACCAAGTATAGTTATTTTGAGAGCAAACGGATGTAAGAGACTTACAGACGTAGGAGATTCTATCAGAAATTGTAAATGGTTATGTCAAGTGTCAGTGATTTATGGGGGTATTCTAAATGATGGTGACAGATTACTACAATCCATGCTTCAGGTATGTATGCATAGTTCTCTAATATTATTAGGTACAGCGCATTTAATAAATTTGTGTAAATTAATTAGGGAAAGGCTATTGAGAATCACTCTATGGTTCTACTACTTGAAGGCCTTCAGATTCCAAGGGAGTTTCGACCTCGTCTTCAAGCTGGGTATAAATGCACATTGCAACTTCCAGAGAACTGGTGCAATGACTTTTGTGGATTTTTAATGTGTGCTGTTGTACAAGTTGGCTTGCTGGTAGAAAATCCAATGATAACTATGAAGCAGGTGAGGGGGGGTTCGATGGGTATTGATTCTCAAGATGATGTGGATTCGGAGGATTCTCAAGATGACGTGGATTTGGAGGATTCTCAAGATGATGTGGATTTGGAGGATTTTCGAGATGATAAAAAAAACATGGGTGGGGTATGTTTCATTTGGCTCATTAAGACATTCTGTGGCATGGTTGGATGAAACACACAAGGCGGTTTCCTTTTTCATTTCCACACACAGAAGATGTGGTGGGTTTGGAGTAAGTCTGGTTCCCAGGACAAGTGGAAGTGGTCCAACAGATACATCACCACCAGAATATTATCATGACAGAAAACGAAAGAAATATGATTTTAAACCTGAATTCGAGATTGAAGATGATTTAACTTGTACTTTCAGGATCCCCTCAACAGAGTATATTAGTAGAGATGGCTGAGGCCCTTACCCTTGGGGTTTCTTATGTTTGTTATAGATATTTGAAGTTTCTAAGTAGTTATTAGTAATGCATCTATGCAATAATTTGTAAGCTTTAATTCTGTTCCCATGAGGGCTTCTTTGATCATTTTGGGTTTAACAATTTTCCCAACCATTTTTATGCTTTTTCATGAATTTGATGAAAATTAGTATGGATAGATGTTAAGCTATTGGTTCTCATACTCTGCGCGGACCTGTTTGATTAAATGCTCATACGATCAATCCTGGTTGTTTTTTAGTTAAACTAGCATGGTGGATTTCTTTCTTTACGAATCGTTTCTAGTTTTTATGTGTTGGTATGTACAATACAATGAAGTCACACATTTTTTGAAATTATACCCTAAATCTGCATGGAGTCCGTGCCTCCATGGTAAAGAGGCCCCCATTGTTGATCATGACAATTAAGGCGCATTTGAAATCCGAAACTCAATTTTGCCACTTTTGATTGTAAAGATTTGTATATTCTTAAAAGTATTATGACTTGATGCAAGTGCCGGTATGAAAATCTGGATTAGACATCCAAATTTGAATCAGGCTTCATGATAATTGTAAGATTGAAGGGACCCCCAAGCCTAACCAGTTCTCACAATGCCACTTACCTCATTTTGTTTGCCATAGCTTATGACCTTATGTACGTGTGATCTTTTTGTTGTGTTTACATAGCACTTATTGACAGAAAGCCTTTGTTTGCCTATAAGGATCATATCATCATATGCGAATATTAACATAGGTGCATAGTGATCCTACTTGATTTTTTATTTATTTATTTTTTCTTACAAAAGTTGCATGTTAACGCCGGGTTAAGGATTTAACTTCCCACGTTAACGCCACCTTAACATGGAAGCACGCAAGGGTTAACGCCCCTTTAACGCGCGTTAAAGGAGCTTTAACGCCTTACCGGCGTGAGCGTTGTGCATGCTCTAAGAAGAATAAGTTATTTTGAAAAGTATATGAGGCTGCTATCTAGCCTTCAAAGATGGCTTTTGAAGTTTGCCGGCTTGTATTTTTTTAGCTTTTATTGTACTATCGTTTCATATTTTGCATCTTAGTTTTTCAACTTTGTTTGACTTTTTAATTTATGCTTTAACTTATATCATATACAATATCTCATAATCAAAATATGATAATTGGTGAGTTGGATTGGTTCGAACTAGATATTTGTAAAGCAACACAAGAAAGAAAAACAATGTGAAATTCCTTTTATAAACGAATTTTCGAAGGTTTTTTATATTTTCTTTTACCAAAAAAAGATATCTGCATGTAATTTTCTGTGGCTTTCGTTTGGTATGTTAGATGCAATGAAACTATTGAGGGAATGGTCGAAAACGGTTTTGGAATTAACCTGGTGAGATCGTGTACATTTGAGTAAAAAAGCTCGCCTTCCTCGAGTAACTTGAAATCATCACCAAATGACGTAGTGGTAAGGTCTTTGGTTTCCTCACAAGATATCAAGGGTCTCAAATATCGCTAGGTGCATACAAAGAGAATGGCCAGGGAAGGGTCGGAAACGGTTGTGGGATTAACCTAGTGAGGCCGCATACATCTTAGTAAAAAAAGTCCGCCAATCGAAAGAATATGATTAATCTAGAAGCAGAACCAAAGCCACCGTCAACTAGAAGGATGCGGAGAAGTTCATCTATCACACTTTCGTTTCTTTAGCACTTAGACTGGACAACAAAGAATACATGTTTTATAGTTTTCATTCTTTTCTTAAATACCCATGAATTTAACCAGTGATTTCTAAAACACACTTTAATTTCTACATTTAGTTGAATATAGCTTGCTTTAAACAATTTTTTCTTTTGAAATATCCAAATTACCCAATAGCTTTAAGCTACGAATACAACTACATACAACTGCTCAGATATTCTTTTAAAATGTTCAGTCAATAGTGGGCCAAATAAAGCCTGTCCTAGATCCAAATTAGTTCACGTTTGATTAGGGTTGAAAAAAAAAATATGTGAACTCGACTGGAAAATCCAAAACCCGAATTAATTGGGGCGGGACGGGGCATGCTTATCAGGTTACGGGACATGTTTGGAGCTTAAACATGATTTTAATCGAGTTTGGAAAAGGGAGCGGGGAATAACATCCCACCCCACCCCGGCCGAATAATATATACACATATACAAATATATCTATACTTATATACTCCGTAGTATTTTGGTAGTATTTACTTAATGAAAATACAGTTCTTTAATGTTGTTAGTTTTTTATGTTTGTAAGCTTGCAAAATTCTGATTATGAAAACTTGTTTAATGTCATATTTTTAAATTGTAATTTTTGACGGTGTAATTTATCATTATTTACTTATAATACTATTATTGAAAACTTAATTGATTATTAATAAGTTTTTAGCTATTCAATATTGCTAACGGTCTAAATATAATAATAAATGTGAAAAGGTGTGGCTTTAGTCGAGAATTACACCCAACAAGACCCCCGATAAGATCCTCGATTAGTATGGGGCGGGTTCGAGGAGCATCACGCCCCAATTAAATCCCTGAAGGGGATCGATGCGGCTTTGGGGATGTGGCTGGCGGATCCCTACGTTTGATTATCAAAGATTAAATGTTAAATATTCGCCAACACCAACTTATTGTGTAAATTACATCATCCATCCATGTAGTTTAGGCCAAATCCCTCCTACAGTGCTTGATATTTTTTTCTTTACATGAATAATCCTTATAATAAAACTGTGTAACACTATCCGTCCTTATCTTTGATGTCCGTCAAAATTTACCGTTAAAGCTCCTAATGTGCAATGCACATAAGGGTAAGTTGGTCATTTTAACCTCATCAATAACTCATCTTTCTATTAAGTTAAATATAATCATTTTTTTCAAAACAAAACCCCACAAGCCTTCTATTAAACCGTACCAACATATGAACCTAACTAGGGGTGTCAAAAAACCGAAAGGACTTGAACCGGTTAAGCCAATTCAGGTCGGTTTATTCAGGTCAACCAAAGTTACCCGAATACTAAATAAGGTCGGGTATCAGATTGAAAATGTTTAAATAGTTCGGGTTTAGGTCGACTCGATTCACCTGATTAAAGATTTTTTAATAATTTTATGATATATTTTTTATAAATTATATATGCATATTTATTGAGTTAGGCAACTTTTTTAATCATTTTACTCACATTCGGGTTAAGTCGAACCTGAATAAACTTGATCGGAATAGACCTGAATCCAACTAACACGAGTTCTTGATAAGGCCGGGTTTAGGTACGTTTTTAGCGTTAAACCGACCCGAATCGACCCGAATAATAGCTTGCACCTAACTAAATGTTCAATCAAATAGCACTACAGGAGGATTGAGAAGGATGGACAAAAACTATGTGACAACCATCACAGTTGCCCTCGGCAATCATCACCACCACATGCGACCGCTATCACGTTCCCGATCTATGTAAGAGAATTATGAGCAACCATGACATGAGTTTGGTGCCTAATGGTGGCAAGTTTTACATGAAGGTAAAGGTTGTAAATTGTGTGTAAATAACTCGATTTGAAGGTTGTTTCGTGTTTGGGTTAGGACAGATTAAGAGAGTGACATAAAAGTGTTACTACCGCCGTCCCAATTTTATTGTCCACGTTTCCTTTTTGGGATGTCCTAATTTAATTGTCCACTACTAAAAATAGATAGGGAAGTTTAACCAAGTTTACTATATTACTCTTGTTTAAAATTATTATTACATACCCTTAAAGAAGACTTTAATTAATTACCTAAGGGCAAAATTGTCATTATGTTAAAAAGTAAGAAAGAAAAAGTTGTAATAAATGTATTTTTCTTAAACTGTGTGTTTTTTGTCGGGGGACAATAATTTTGAGACGGGGGGAGTAGATAATTTTAAGGTATGCAACAGATGTTAGTTATTTTTTGTTTTGTTGTGATGGTGTAATTCTGCTGACTGTTTGACCAAATTAAAGAAAAAAAAGATGGAAAATACCAAATCCCTCACGTGCAAGGCTTTAAAATGATTTTAAAACCGGGTCTTGTATCGACTCATTCGAGTTATCAGGTCATCGGGTTACCGGTTCAACGGATTCGATCACAGAGTCAACCTAATTTTTCATTTAAGTATATTGTACTCCCTCCGACATTATAGGTTTATAAAACGTATATTATACAATACCAAACATCAATAATTCAATGACGATACAAGTTTATAAAACGTATATTATACAATACCAAACATCAATAATTCAATGACGATACAAGTTTTAGACTTATAAACAACATTATCCATCATCACGTTCAATCGAAACTTATCATATACTTTTGTAAAATATAAAGAAAAGAAAAATATCAAACACGCCGACTTTGATGCACTGGGTTGATTCTGGTCACATGAAATTCAGCGGGTCAAACTGGATTTTCAAGCCTCAAAAGACCGGTTCATTGTGGCCCGTTCTTTCAGCTAAAAGTGGTTCAACCGGCCGGGTCGAACTGGGTTTCAAAACACTGCTTTACACAGTGAATTTTAATGAGCATCCAAGATAAAGACGGACGGTGTTACATAGTTTTATTATAGGGCAATTCTTCAAATAAAAATAATAAAAAAATTCAGCGATTGTAGTATGGATTTGGCCTAAATGACAGGTATGAACGGTGTAATTTACTCCAACTTATTTTAATAATGAAAATTCAGCATAGCAAAACACATGTAACTTGTATTTAAATGCTAGAACACATACAAAACCCCAACTCATCAAATATCTCTCCCTTAGAATAAAAATGACTATTGAGATAGGTGAGCCACTAACACCAACCGGTCGTATGTTTGTACAGCCAGCAATGAACCAAATCATCAACTGTGTTCTCGGGCTTGATCATTCAGTCGATATCGACCTAGTACAGTCAGTCATATCTAATTCTCTAATTGTCAAGCACCCTAGGTTCACTAGTCTTTTAGTCAAAGACAAACATGGTTGTGCATGTTGGAAACAAGTTCAACTTGAACTTGACCAACATATCATCTACCTCCCTGACGCTGTCAGTGCTAATACGGATGACGAAACGGCAGTCAATGAGTATCTAGCTGACTTGACTGTTTCGTGTCCACTAAGCACTGACAAGCCTCTATGGGAGGTACATATATTAGGGCCCATAAATGTGTTGTGATGCGTTTTCATCACGCGCTTGGTGATGGAGTTTCCTTGTTGTCGCTCATGTTGACTATGGGTCGTAATGTCAGCGACAACAAGGTGCCAAATATTCAACCTTTAGTTTCTTCTACAAGTAATCGGAGTACAAACGAAAATGGGTTGTGGAAGGTGATGAAAATGATTTTCTTTACGTCGGTTTATATGTTTGAGTTTTTGATGAGGAGTTTGTGGGTTCGGGATAAGGAGACGGTCGTGAGAGGTGGAGCAGGTGTCGAGTTATGGCCGAGGAAAATCGCTACGGCTAAGTTTAGTCTTGATGATTTGAAAACTGTTAAGAGCGCTGTCGCCAATGCGGTTAGTTTTATCTTCTGTTAATTCGGTTAATCGACTCTCATACTTCTAGAAAAGTGAAAACTACGTTATACATTTGACTCAAACATCTAATGATATGATCTAAAGATTTGTTATTACTTACTTTATTCAACTTTGAGATGCTCTGGTTATTAAAAAATATATCTTTGACCATTTAAGCAAGTAGGTTAGAGTTGACATAATGCCATCTATTTCTTAAGAATTACTGTATTCCACAAGTTAAGTTAGATATATATAGTAAACAAATGAAAATAAGTTATGTAGACATGTAGTCCATATATGCTGCCGGCGCAAAACTAGCATATTCTTGCTGAATTTTATTTATTTTTATTTTACTTGATAATCTAGCTTAAAATCATTCTTTAGCTTTTCATTAATTTTTTTGTGTTTCAAATAATTATCTATTTGTAAATTTGAAATAAGGGTTAAGGCTATAGAATAACGATATATTTACCTTCATGTTTCATTATTCTATGTACGTTTATTGTTTTCATTTCATTATATTGTATGCTACAAACTTTTAAATTATGTTTTGATACATATTAATATTTTATGTTTACTAGTTATAATGCCCGCGCACGCGCGGGTTTTTTTTTAAAAAAATTTTTTGAATCATATATTTTTATTTATTAAAAAACAAATAATTTAATCTTTGTTTTGTTTGATTTATGATGTTTAATTATAGTTTTTTATTATTAAAGATAATTATTTAAAAATTTTAATCCTATTGTTAATTGCATCTTATCTATAATTTTTGTATTTATCTTCTACTTGTGTTATGGATAAATATAAAATATTATCTAATAAGAAAATAATCTTTTTTTTCTAAATAATATTATTACTAAATAAGGTATGGTTTAGTTTTTTTGAAATGGAAAAGTCCCCACTTGGGGTTTTGTTTTATTATATAAAAGATTGTTTTGATACATATTAATATATTAATAATTTAAGACTTTTAAATTATGTTTTGATCCTAAGTCTTGATACATATTAATACTTGACGTGTCACTAGTATTTTGGTAATTTTAAAAGTGTTAGACACATCATCAACAAACATGATATCGAAACAAAATTTAAAAGTTTGTAGCATATAGTGCAACGAAAACNGTCGCCAATGCGGTTAGTTTTATCTTCTGTTAATTCGGTTAATCGACTCTCATACTTCTAGAAAAGTGAAAAATACGTTATACATTTGACTCAACATCAAATGATCTGATCTAAAGATTCGTTTTCCTAACGCATAAATACGCTATACTTACTTTATTCAACTATGCGATGTCTCCAGATATTAAAAACTATTGTTGACCATTTTATCAAGTAGGTTTAGAGTTGACATATAAAGCCATCGATCTATTTCATGAGAATTATTCCACACGTTAAGTTAAATATATAGTAAACAAATGAAAATAAGTTTATAGACCATAAATGTTTACATAAGCATGTAGACATGTAGTCCATGCTGCCGGCGGAAAACGAGCTTATATATAAAATAATCTAGCTTAAAATCATTGTTTAGCTTTTCATTATTTTTTCTTATGTGTTTCAAAATAATTATCTATTTGTAAATTTGAAATAAGGGTTTAGGCTATAGAATACCTTCATGTTTCATTATCCTATGTACGTTTAGTTATTTTCATTCCGGTATATGCGACAAACTTTTAAATTATGTTTTGATATCATATTTATTGTTGACGTGTCACTAGTATTTTGGTTTTAAAAGTGTTGACACGTTAGCAACAAGTATGATATCAGAACAGAATTTGAAAGTTAATTTGTAGCATATAGCGCAACGAAAACACATACACGTATGATGATCGAACATGAAGAAAGGTATATATGTTGCTAATTTAAAGCCTAAAACACTTTTATAAAAAGGTTAGTCATGTTGGCCTATTTATAACATGAACTAAATTCGATATTATAAGGTTGAGGTTTGAATATTAAATTTGAAGGTATACGATAAGTCGATACCTATTATTAGAGCATTAATATAATCGACCATAAAATAGTTTCGAGATACATGGCGCACATAGGTGCAGAGATATAAGTAACATTGTATAACTTGTTATTAGAATCGCTTATACACACGGATATACATAAACATATAACGCGTGTATGTACACATTCATATAGCTAAAGATATTCGTAGTAAATGTGTGACTGTAATAACATACGTTGTCTTCTATCATTTCTCTAAAGACGGGTTGGGGTTGCTTTGGAAAGTACGGGTCGTTTTTTCATGTTTTGGGAGAAAGGTGTTTTTGTTTTTGCTAAATGCACATTGTGATCTGTCAAACTTTTAAGAGTATATGCATTTGCCAAATGCGGGGGGTTTTAATTTTGATTAACCTTGATGTATATTTTATTATGTATCAAAATGCAGACAATCAACGACGCACTTTTTGGTGTAATATCATCTGGACTATCAAGATATTTGGAAAACCATTCAACAAAACGTAAATATATGTTCCTCATAATCTTTTCGATTCGTATAGGTATATGTGAACATTTCAAAACAAATTTTTTACCGTGTTTTGCAGCTCTTAAAGAAGGGCTTCGGATCACTGGTGCTGCCATGGTTAACCTGAGACCATCATTAGGACTCCAGGTTACTTCTCATCCTACATTATTCCAATCAAAAGTTAACCATGTTACATAAAAGCCAAACATCACATGGTTATGATAAATTTTGTATTAGGAAATCGAAGAATTAATGAAGAAAAATTCTAAATCAAAGTGGGGAAACAAATTTGGTATGATGCTATTACCAGTATACTACCATAAAAAAGGCTCCGATCCTCTGCAGTATTTGAAGAGAGCCAAAACGATGATCGATAAAAAGAAGCTTTCTTGTGAGGCTTTTTTAGTATACAAACTGGCATACTTTGTTACTAAGACATTAGGAGGAAAGGTATAATTTGCTTGCTAGAAAATTTTCATGATTCATAGTTGCATACGACGTGTGGACTAACGCTTTTGGTTTTGGTTTTCAGTTTGCAAGCTTGCTTAATTACAGGATAGTATGTAACACTAGTTTCACATTCTCAAATGTGGTTGGCCCGAAAGAGGAGTTCATGATTGCAGGTGTCCCGGTTACGTACATCAGAACAACTTCTTCAAGCTTACCGCATGTAAGAATCGATAATATTCCACATACCCACAAAAAGGAAATGAATTAATGATGAATGGTATGCTGTGTTTATTCAGGGTATCACCATGCACATGGTGAGTTACGCAGGAAGGGCTGACATGCAAATTCTTGTTGCTAAAGACCTCATTCCTCACCCAGAAGAATTAGCAAAATGTTTTGAAGATGCACTACTTGAAATGAAGGAAGCTGCATTATGAAAAACCAAGTGAAATACAATCTAAATCCCCAAAAATTTTTGGGTAAAAGAATGTGATATATCGGGCATAAGTTTCCATATTCTTTGATTGGTTGACAAAAATATACTGTAGTATGTTTTGGATGGTTCCAAACTTCCAATATCATTCTATACAAGTGCTAATAAATTAGAAAATTAGTCATGCTATATGGGCTGCTCTATGCGCCTAGTTTCACATTCTGTTAAGGGTTCCTGCATACAACTAATTATGCATCGCTCATAGCAACTTACAGTCTGAAGTGCAGCTTCCATCTGAGATCTTTCGCTCATTTGCTGCCTCATCCTTACTGGAAACACTGTGTAAAATACTTCATTTATTAGCCAGGTTTTTCATGTATGCAAATACTAGAATACTGATGAGTAAGAAAAAGTAAATGTGGTGCTTTTGACCCATTTAGTTAAAAATGGGTGAACTTGGGTATGTTAATACTATAACGGGTCAAACGTGTAAATTAAATAATAAATAGCTTAGGCGAAAACGGTTCAAGTGTTTCAAAAGTAGAAGAAAATGTTATGTTTTATACTATAGACTTCCTTTTTTTTTTTTTTTTTTTTTTTTTTTTTTTTTTTTTTTTTTTTTTTTTTTTTTTTTTTTTTTTTTTTTTTTTTTTTTTTTTTTTTTTTTTTTTTGTGGGTAGGTAATGTGACTAGTGCCTTGGCTTATAGTGAAAGGTTCTCTCCAACAAGGATTCAATAAGTCAAGGGATTTAATCATGCAGAAAGACCTTAATATTAGACTTTATAAGCTAAGAAATGTAATTGTGCAAATATAAAGTTTTCGGTACTTGTTCTGACAGAAGATGAAAGTCCTTAGGACTATAGGAGTTTCTGGAATTCTCATTCTCTTCAATGTATAAAAGCTAACTCAATTTTGTATTTCACGTGTTTTGACCTAACAAAAACATTACCTGTTGAACCGGGCCCATTTTCCACCTCAAAGGGTACCTGGTTAGTTGGACTGTTGGAATGTTTTCATCTTCCGGAACAGTTTCTTTTCTTCTAGTGGTCCTTCGTCAGAAATTATGTTCTTTAAATGGATCTCCTGCCTGGGAATCTTCTAACTATGACCATTCAATAGGCTATTGTTTATAAGGCCTCAATTTAACAAGTTTTGTTTATTAAGCCGGACTTCTTTCTCTTTTTAAATTCGCTTTCGTTGAGAATCTTGTTTTCTTTCATAGCATCTACCGTTATCGGACGGTTCAGTCCCAGGGATGCGCTTCCTTACCTACAATCACGACTTTTACCGTTCGGCTTCTAGCTTTTCACTCTCTTTGCACTTCTTTTGTGTTACATGTTTGAAACATCGCTTCTCATCTTTGAGCTCATTTTCGAGAAGGAAAAACAGACATTTCAAAGCATCTTTTTCTTCTTCAGTGCAACCCAGTCTTGGATCGAGTATATGAAACTCATCTTTCCTTCGGACACTTGATTACATCTTTCGGTTATTTCTCCTTCCCTAACAGTGGCTATGGTAAATTTGAGTAATATCAGCTGTCACTTTGCAATTTTTATCTGTTCTTTGCATTCCAGCTCTAATCTAGTAATCTCTTATGAATCATTTTTCTGCATTTATGCTCGTCTCTTACGCACCCTCACAACGGCCCTTTTCTACTCCCAATACCATCTTTGAGTATTTGCCTATTAATGAACAGAATTCAGGAGATGAAATCTAAGATTTGTACATCCTTGTAATGTAAGTACTAAGAGTCTAATAAGACTGCATGTAATAGGAGAAGAACGGCGTCTTCCACCTCCTTCGACTAGGACCTTCTTTTTCGTTATTTTTGTTTGAGTGTATTGTGGAGTATATTCATGTTTAAGTGGAATATGTTTTAGCGGTAATGTTGGTTGCCTGATTACTATCAATGGTGTTGAAAAACTAATGTGACACTGAGTTAGCGACCTTATTACAACATGTAGGTGGTGCTGACAAACTAATGTGGTGCTGAGTTTAGGGGCGGAGCTATGTGAGAACCGGGGACGGTCCCGGCCTCCCTAGTCCTAAGCCCGTTAGTGTAATTATTTGCGATTTCATGTGTATTTTAAGGGAAAAAAAATTATTTCGGCCCTCCCACTTAATGTATTTCCCCAAAAAAACTTGTTTCGGCCCTCATGAAAATTTTCTAGCTCCGCCATTGGCTGAGTTTGCAGTAGCAACGCAGTCACCGCTACACCCGGCCTAACATGAATTGAATCATTGTTACATCTAGTCTTAACCAAAAAGAAGGCAGAAGACAACTAAAATAGAATTTGTATTTAGATTAACAAGTACATGATAATCAATTATTGGGACATTAGATCAATATCTCAGTTACAATAAAGGACACGAAATCTACGAATCGACTTCACACGCAGCCCAATGACTTCTTCAAGAAACAAGATTGAAAGAGCACCAAGATGGTGATACAAACAAGACTCTGAAATTATATACAAAGACACATTATTAAACCATCAGAACATCAAATATAGCACGAACTCGACCCCTCAACCTCTCACCATTCTGTTGAATACAAACGTATTGATATCTTCATCATCAGCAATCTGGAGAGCTGAAACAGCCTGTGCAGCAATTAGTCCAGCAGTGGATATCTCATCAGCAAATGGTCCTTGAACACCCCTTACAAAAGACCCATTTTCACCACGCCCGTAGCCACTCCATTGGCATCTGGATCCGCCATGGGCATTAATAATCCAACTATATTCTTCATTTGGTTTACCGTGCATTTGTTGACCATAAGTGACTTGGCTGCACGTACCATCCGAGTCCTCATCAATCAGGACTTGCAATGCTACCGCTTCGGCTATGGCAGCACCCTCTTCATCCAGCCGCTGCTGTTCTTCTTTCTTCATCTGTTTCTTCTTTTCTAGCTCCGAAATAATGGCTGCTGATGTGGCAAGGGCTTTCTCCAAACGCCTCTTTTTCTTTTCAGCCTGTTTGATTCGATCTAGTTCATCTTTCACTTGCTTCTTCTTTACCTTTCTAACACCCGAAGGTGCTTTACCACAATCCATATCTATATCCTATATGAAAATTACAACTCTCTCTAAAACGTATAAAATCTACACCACTGTAACTATTCTTTTACTGTTTTGCTCGCTATCTACTACTAAAACTCGAATATTGTACTAAAAAATACAAAGTATAATCTGCTTCTCGACACCTACACCCACTCAGACGTGAAGGAATACCCCATCTTACGAACAACACAATCCCAAATTGATATAGCTGGATCTAACATAATAGAATATTGATAAGCACTCACTAGACTGTTGGTTGGTACCCCCATTCTTCCTAATTTTCCACACCCCATGCATTTGCTCATCTCTCGCAACAATAACTCAGTAAATTATCAAGTAACCACAAACTAGTGACAATAAATTAGCTTGTGCTCCAGTTCAAAAAACCCACATGGCGTATCCACCTGAAGATAGAAAAGGAACACCACTAAGTAAAAATAAGAAACAAACAACTATAGTCGCCAATTAATATGTATTAGCGAAGATTCTAGTTCTTACAAGCGAGCACACATAAAACCTAAACCATACGTATATGCAATGAAGCACACATAGGGTATGTTTGGCGAAATGGGCTGGGGCTGGGGCTGAGGCTGGGACTTATATTATAAGCCGAAATTAAAATTTGTATTTTGATAAACTTGTTTGGCAAATGGGCTGGGGTTGGGGCTTATGATTGCAAAATTACTAAAAAGGACATAATTAAATGAGTTTTTGTATATGTTAGTTATTTTTGTGGGTAAATAAGTAATTTATTATTCAAAAGCCCCGGGCTAAAGTTTTTAGCCTCTTTTATGGGCTGAAGTTTTTAGCCTGACTTAATTTATAAGCTCTTTCATAAGCCCCATGACAAACGAGACTTATTTTATTAGCCGACTTATTTTAAAAGCCCAAGCCCCTATAAGCCCCATATAAGCCCTCGCCAAACACAGCCATAGCGTATACATACATAAAGCTATGTACTAACACCACATCGACTTCAAATGAAAAGATAAACATTTGACTAAGAACACAACCATGATCAATGCACAAAAGATTATAAGTCAAAGTCCCAAATCCCAATACACCTTGACAGAAGATACAATCACTACGTGCGCCATTGAGCTATTTTAATGACCACATCACACTAATATTTTACTAGGTGGCTTATGAGCTTATATGTGTGTCGGCTTGTATTTCATAAGCCCCAAATTTTCGGCTTATTTTGAGACTTGTGGTCTTATATAAGTTTATTACGATATGATAAAACTTATATAAGCCAATAAGTCACAAAATAATTTGGAAAATTGTGGCTTATGATATAAGCCGCAATCAAATAAGCTCATAAGCCCACATATAAGCTTAAACAAACCACCCCTACACCCGAACACCTAAAGACACTACCCAAGCTCTACATTGAGTTCTTACAAATGCAAAATCACATCGATAAATTAAAATTCGCTCTACAATTTTATCGAACATGGATAATAATAGCAAAAGAGATAATCAAACTATAACAATTCACCTCTAACAAATTCTAGATTATTGTGAATCAAAAAGCTACAAAAGCGCACACATCACTACCCATGCACACATCCATAATTATTACTCTCTTCGTATCAAAATTATTGCCAGAAAAAAATCACACCGCTTAATAAAAGTAGGACCACTATAATTTTCAACCACTCAAATAGAATATTGGACTATAATTTTGAGACGGAGGGAGTATAATTAACTATATTTACCCATTTAAAATTGTTGTTGCATAATTTTATCAATCCAGTTATCAAAAATCCAAACAACTATATTCGCACGTGATCGAAAATGTTGTAAAAAACATAAACCATTCACCTAACATAAAAACAGAAATTACAAACCTTAAGTACTCAATCACAGCAGATTAATAGTTCAATACATAATTAAATATAACTCTAATCATAATTTTATTTACCTAAATACAAAATTAGACCTCATAAAAAGGAAAAACCTAAATTTCAACCACTTTTCACCTACACACAAATCAACTACAATTGCAATCCAATGAATCAATTAATGAGCAAATCAACAATACACACATATAAACCCTAAATTCAACCCCAAAAAAAATGAATAAGAAATTACTATTATGATTATACCTTGTGAGAAAGTGAAGAATTAGGGTTTGTAATTGTCAACCTAAAAAAGGTATATTTATATAAAAAATAAAATTTGGGATCTGAAGAAGAAGGATAATAATGTAAAAGTGATGTGATCTATATCTAATCTAATCTCATCACATGTGGAGTGCCCAACAGAAAGAAAAGTATAAAATATTTGACACGTGGCGCAAGATTAGGCAAGTGATCTAGAATGTTTAACTGTTTGGTTGTTGGCAGGCGGATGGGATGTTATCTAATCTTACAGCTGCTTTCCTTACACGTGTAACTCACCGCCTTTGATTGTTGGAGTGTGAGTGGGTGGATCTGGACCGTTGGTTTTGGTGGTTTCATAAGTTATATGTACTTTCGGTATTTGCATTCTTGTGATTTTCTTTTAAAACAAAAGGGTGAATTGTATTCAAGGGATCCTCCATGCTCAAACTTGTCAATATCTTTTTAAGTTTGGGTTTTTCTAACTTGGTGATTTAAGGCATAAGTTAATACATATGGGTTGACGAAAAAGTACATTGAGATTTACATAAAAATACAGACAATTGTACTTTTATATGGGTTCATATGTACTTTTGTTGTGCTTAACTTGTGAACTTATGACACAAGTTAGAAAAACTCTTTAAGTTTTAAAGTATGTGTGGTAAAAATAAATATCGTTGGTGCTGGTCCTGACATATAAAAATAAAAATAAAAAAAATATATAAAAAATGGCGAAGTAATTGTACTTTTAGATTAAAAGTGTGAAATGTCATAATTTGTAAAAAATAATCTCCATAATTTTAAAAAGTTGTTTTAGAAACTTATTTTTCTAAATAATCCACAGTCTTTGTCACCTAAAAGAAGATTAAAGCATATTTTTCAACAAAAAATTTTAAGCTCCATAATCTTCTACAACCTCTCGCGCAAAACATGCCCTAATATCATTATTTTATTTTATTTTTTTTATTTTTTTATTTTTTTTTTTAATTATTAGCAACTTAAGGGTGTGTTCAAATGAGAAGGGCTATTTTTATAAGAACGTAAAAAGTGATTTTAGTTCTACATCTAATACAACTACCATAACCACCACCATTAAAAACCACCTCTACATCACCCTAACGAACCACCACTACACCGCCAAAGTTATAAACGTATAACCATTTAAATCAAAACCTTCTACCAGCGAATTCCACCGTCTACCATAGTCTACTATTGGAGTCGCCATCGGAATCACAATCGATTATAAAAAAAAAAACGGTTGCACATAGTGCAGACAACCTAACACAGGCTCCGATTTTGTTCATATCTCATATATTTCTATTGAATAAAATCAATAATATCCATATCTAATTAATACTACTGAAATAAATTGACACCTCATACCATAAGTAGCATTTATCTACAAGTATCTAACTTAACATTAACAATGAAGTCATTTTCTATTTCTCTTATAACTCTATCCACAATTATTCATTCAATCCATTTCAATATTTCATTATTACTAGAGCAACATAAAAGATAACACCTACATAAAACAATTCACATTAGTATTATTATATTGTCAATCAAACACATCATTTCAAAAACAATTCTGCTATCTATACTATATGCACTACATATTCACGATTAATATATCCGACATTACAGATATCATTCATGATAGTTTAAAATATATTTGCTTATTACACACATTATTATTCAAGTTACACATTATTATCTCTATATATTTATTCAGCATTTAGAATACAATTTTCACATTTCCATCGAAATCCAATGTCAATATATAATATCGTTACTAAGGAATAATACATTCATAATCACTCTTGCAACACTCGTGCTAGATCAATTATGTACCTTCACATCCTCACCTTTTTATATTTCTCATTTATTGTTCTACAAGGAAGTACATTGCCATACCTACTATCCATATTATACAAACACTAATCCTCCATATATTTTGAATCTTCCTCTTTATCTTTCTACTATCACTAGTCTATTAACCTCACACATTTGACTGATAGGTAATTATCAATCATACTTTACTTGAGATATCAGTGTTATCATCGCCTAAAACATAGAATAATAATTTATGTAGATAATTGCCTTATTCAATTTAGAAAAATACTACAAATGTTTTGTATCCATCATTTAGTACCTCTTTTTAACTCTCTAACATTACCATCGTTAAAATATAGTCATGTATCTTATTTTTGTTCTCAATATATTATAAATTCCTTTGAAACGACTATATTCTTGCACTGTCTATCCAACATTTGTATGGTTAAAAGGCAAACTTGCATTTTGCGTATCCTGATTAGATCAACATGGGGATAAGAGGTACCCCATTTGTTGATAAATAATTTTCTACAGCCACAAGATGCTATTTAATGCTCCGGTAGAAGATATGGTTTGAAGTACGACGTATGTTAAAAGTGGATTATCAGCCTTGTCGAATTATATGTTTTTTTTTTTTTTTTTTTTTTTTTTTTTTT